>CM050172.1:36148545-36166045 GCA_027410445.1 Discoglossus pictus | reverse complement strand
CCCTTCTGAGAAAAGAGCAGACATAATCAACTCAGGAAAGAAAAAAAAATAACCCTCATTAATGAATAATTGCATATAAAAAAATGTTGTTACTTTCTAAAATAATTATTTTTTTACAATACCATAATAGAAAAAAATGACCAGAGCGGTCCGTTAACTGCTGCCACAGCTGTTTTAGATATATAAAAATATAAGATATTTTTTTATATAACTCTTCAAACATTTCTATCTTAACGGCTTTATATAGCATCCGACATTGCAGGTTCTGCAAGGACTAAAAATCTCAAGCACCCTAAAATGGCAAAACACTGTGTTTATTGTAATCAAAACATGTCCATTTATTGAATTAGACATTTTAACCTCAAAGTTAAAAAAAATGGAATTTATTAACGCAACATAGACAAATATCAGCGTTTAGAGGGAGCTTGTAATTTATGGTCCATGCATTAATTAATTGTAGGGTGCATACAGCTTTTTTAGTGTCATTTAAACACATATTTTATACATGCTTTGCTGCGTGTTGCATGTTTCTGCCATGAATACAGTGTAAAACAGCGCAGTGACCCACATTTGTAGTATTTTACATTCTGTCTGGGTAATAATGGGCAGATTATGTTGAGATTAGCTCTGTATATTATCTGCCTGGCCGGTCCCTACTGTCCCATGGAGCCGCACACACAGCTCCAGTTATTAGGATACAAATCTTTAGTATAACCTCTGCCCTATAGAAACGCCAGCCTGCCTGTGTAGGGAGACAGAGAGATTAACCCCGTCCCTGCTGGGGAGACCTGTGGGGCCCTGAGCGCTGAACAACTAAAACAGAACTCCAAGCCCGATCATCAATCCACAGGAAGCCTCCAGATCCACTGATTGCGCTAATCACAAGCAAATGGGACAAGCCACAGCGACATCAGATAATCTATTTTCAATGCTGTTATTTTAAACCTGGCTCTGTTTTTCTTAAGTATCCAGGTTGTAAGATAATAAAATCCCAAATCATTTTAAAGCTTAAAAAAAAAAAGAAAAAATGCAAATTGGTCTCAGACAGATGCAATGGATTAGTTAGATTTCGGCAACAATCCATAAACTGGTCTGTAAATTGCAGTTAATATAGCTTGTCAATTATGGCGAATAGATCTTCCCAGCTTTATCTGGGATAGTGCATTTGGGGTCTCCGCCAATTAAAATATATATATTTTTTTTAACTTTGCATGAAATGTTTTAATTCATTTGAATTTTGACACCATGTGTATTTAGTTAATGACATTCAGTTGCATTATTTATGTAAAAATGTGGTAATTGGGAAGTCCATACTTGGTGCATTAAGTGAAGCCAGGAGGACCTTCAGGTCTCCCGCCTTGAGGAACCTTTTCTATTTTTGTTTTTAGGTTTAAGGAGTTTGTCAGACCTTTCTAGGCATCACCTAGGAATGGGAAGTCTTTCCAAAATCTCAAGGAGCCCATCAACAGTGGACTTCTCGAGGAGGATACCTGCCACCAGTCCAACCTGACTCAGATTGCACCTTCCACAATTGATGCCGGGGTCCTTCCAAGAGGTCTGACAAAAGGCCCTTTCTATTTGGCCAACAACCTCTTGGTCATGAAGATGTTTGGTACCATAATTTGTCTGAGGACCATAGGCCCCTTGTATTAAGCCAACAAAATGAATCTTCAATTATGCTCACAAACCCTGGTCTTGAAGAAGTACAGTGCCATATTGTGTCTGTGCTCTGTATCTCCCAGGCCAAAATGCTCACGCAAGGCCTTATGCCACCTGCTCCCCCTCAGCTGAGAGCTTACAAATGTGCACTGATAAATATTCCCCAATGTGAAAATTGGGAAAGTAAAAAAAAAGTAATCCATGTACCATTGTGCACAAAAAGACTCCAAAGTGCACAACAGCTGTGAAGCTGTGCCCTTAAGTCGGTGCCAGTACTTTCTTCCCCTTAGAACTAGGCTTTGTTGCCTATTCAACCCCAGACACAAAACCAAGAATTCTCCCTACTACCAATGTGCTGTCCATCACCTGGGTATCTGCTTAGGAGTGATACTACATTTGGTCACAGCCAAAGACAGGGATGATACACTTAAATTGGGGGTGGAGCTTCCAGTGGTGCAGTGCACCAGGGTCCTTCTCTGGGGGGGGGGGGCAGTACTGTGCATTTTCTTTTTGCATTTAATTTTTTTCTCTAGTATAAGAGTCCCCTTTTGCAACCCAAGCACATGTGAGCACAGCCCTCTCTATGGTCTCTAGGTCCCCCCCCCCCCCCCCCCCCCGGGCCTACTTGGCAGCCTATACCCCAGCCAGAAATTGGTGCTCACCTGTTTAAAATAGAGCATTTCTACTGAAGCTCCAAGAGGTGGCAGTGTGGAGCTGTTTAGCAGTCTGGAATGTGTATCAGAGAAGAGGATGAGAGACCAAGGGCTGCAAAGTGACAGCAAAGTACAGGATTATGGGTTCTGGGAGGGGGGGCAAAGGAGATAAGGATGGGTGCAATGTGAAGTGGAAACTTAGAAGGGTTGGGAGCTGTATGGGGATGGATGCAGAGGGGATGACTGCTAACAAGGACTGGGTGCTATGTAGATGCTAAGAGGGAAGTGAAGCAGCTATGGAATGGGGTATTGGGGGGGAAACAAAAATGGGAAAGGTTCTTGAGGAGGGGTGAGTTTATAAGAAGGGGTCGGAGGGAGGGGAGCTGTTATAAGAAGGGGTCTGAGGGAGGGGCGCTGTTATTGGAAGGGGTCTTGGGGAAAGGCACAGAGTAAACAGTTTTTTAGAACCCTCTCAGAAGGGGGCCCCAAATTGTTTTCTGCAACAGGGCTCCCTACTGCATATCATTCACTTATTTCTAAGAAGTCCCTAACAGTAACAGTTTTTCACCTTCTGCTCTCCCTGTATTCTCTCCTGCCCGATGCCACCTTTCACATTGGTTACTTGCAGCAGTGCATTTTGTGAGCTAAGGTGTCCTGATAGACAGCAAGCAGACAGTGACATGATGTGAGTCAGACGCTGCAAAAAACACCAAGCTGGCAGGGTTTTCAACCATAACCATTATTATGGTCTAATAATTTTTATAATTGCTGGTATAAAATGGAAAAAATCCTGTCTGTTTAGTGTCTTTGCAGCGTCTAACAGCAGGACATTGGCAGCCTGTAGGAGAGAATACACAGAGCAGGGGTTGCTGGCGGGCACCTCCTCACCTCCCCCTCTTGGTCCCCACCACCCAGCCCCATCTGCCCCCCGCCCCCTGGGTCCCTTCAGCCTCACCAGCTATGGCGCTTCTCTCCCCCCTATCTGCATGCCTTCTGGTCGGGGCCGAGAATCCCCAATGACATCACACACGTGACATCATTCGGGATTCCCTGCCTCAGAGGCAAGTTTGCACTGGAGGGGGGGGGGAGGGGGAGGGGGAACAGAAAATAAAGTCTGTATAAGATCGAAATAATTAAAACATTTATACATAATAAGAAAAATTCCAAAGTATCTCTTTGAACATTTGCCACAATGTCGTCAAACTCATTCACTTGCTAAATAATCCTGAATATGTCCCATTTTCCATGGATTTGTTGGAGTTTATTTATTGACTTTAGAGTATGGATCTCTAATACTTTCCTACAGCACTCAGAATGAGTCACACTCACATCATTAGGCTCGCTCATTCCCAGACCTCATTATTAATTGACAACACAGACATTAAGGTATTAAGGCAAAATTATAGTAAAACGGAGGTAATTTGCATAATTACCAGCATTTTCTCATATGTTATTTCTCAGACATTTTATCCCACGTTTCAGGTGAGTAAAAAATAGGAAGCTGCCTCCCCAGGGGTGGCTTAAAGGGATCAACTGAGAGTCTGGAAAGGAGCCGAAAAGATCAAAGAATGAGTAAACTATCTATTCTGGGAAAAGAATTGTCCAAAGAGATTGTTATATTAGGGATTTTGCTTGGAAGGTCGAACAGATTAAATAAATAAATAAATAAATATAAATATATATATATATATATATATATATATATATATATATATATATATATATATATATATATATATATAGTAAATAAATAGTACATTTGTGTTCACATTTGAATGCCTACAACAATAAAAAAACTTGTTTCCTGCTCAGAATTACGAGAAATGCAGTTATTATTGTGCATTCTGGGAACCTGTGCAGGGGCATGCAAATATGCCCACAAAGGCTTTGCTCTTGTAGTCCATGACCATGTCAAACATGGCTTCCTTTAAGCATATGCCTGCTGTTTTACACAGCTTTGGGCAAAGCTAAGGATGGATTATACACAAGCCAGGAATCCCACCCACGTACAGCTTTTTTAGGGTTACTGCCTCTCATCAGCGTGGGGCCGGTTCCTAGCCTATATACAGGAATACCCTGTTTAGTGCTATAGATAGGTTCCGGGCAATAGGAATGTTATGCTAAACAGGGTCATTTTAATATAGGGTAAATAGGGATAGGGGTACACGTGGGAAAAAAAGACACAAAACCAATAGAAATTTCTAAATGTGTAACCTTTGGAAAAAAATGCAAACATAACAACAACAAAAAAAGAACCTTTTAAAAAAAAAAAATTGAGAAACAGCACAAAAAACTAAACAGTCCTGTAGCGGAACCCATCACTGTTTTAAACTGTTTTATGATTATTATGGTTAAAATATGATCCTAATATATGTATGTTGGTTGATGTTCTACAGAATATATTGGCTCAGAATATTAGCCAGACTTTTGCAGACCTAGGCTAATAGATAATCCAGTTACAGAGATTCAAGAGATAAGAAAGTTGTAAAGGATCCTTGCATTTTCCAAAGTGTTTTTTCTCTGATAAGAACAAAGAAGAATGATCTAATTAATGTCTGATTGTATCCAAGTTGCCAGGGAGGTGTGACTCACCTATTGTCCTATATGTGTATTGTGTGGGGGATATGTGCAATGTCTGTGTGTTATGTGTAAAAACATACTTTTACTAACTTTTGAACCCCTGGTCTGATTCATGCCATTTTTGTATATGTTGTTCCCCTGGGTAAGAGATATTGAATGGTGCGGGACTTAAAGGTGTACCCCCTGTATTTGGGGTACATCCAGAATGTGGTTAAAATTGTGTCTGTTTTAATTGTGTTACCTGTTATCTGAGGGGAGGAGATGTGGGGGTTGAACCATGTAGATAATTGGCTGTTGTGATAATTATGTGGGTGTAGCCCTTCAGAGGGCACCATTGCATAAAAGGAGATTCCCCTGTCATTAAAGATAGTTCCTCTTGACCCTTCAAAACGTAGCCTCGTCTCGTTATTTGAGGGGATCACTATCATACTGGGGATTGCTATGCTTTTGCATACTCCCTTGAGCTGTAACTACTGAACGCTTGTTCCTGATGTACTATCCTTGGAGTCTGTGGTGGTTTTGGTGTCCGGTGCGGTGCTTGTAGGCCTCGACGCAAACTAGGACGCGTCTATCAACGGAGGTACCCGGTCGGGGTGCCAGTAGATCCGTTACATTGGCTGGCAGTGGTGGGATGGCGTCCTAGTAAGAGGAAAAGCAGCACGGAGACACCGGTAACGTTTGGAGTTACAAATTGAGGGCAACGCTAGTATCCGTACAGAGCCCCTGGCTACAGCAGGATGGAACCGGCTAGTTTTCAGACAGCGTTTCATGATGAGGAGGAGGAGGCGGCCGCGGACTACAGGGATGCAGACAGAAAGGAACTCTGGTATGATGCCCTGGAAGATGCCCAATGGCGGCGAGGTGAGAGTCTCCCCAGTGATGAGCAGCGGCTACAGAAGCGTGTGGCGATGCGGATGTATCTATTGGGAGAGCAGCCCCTGGATGAGTGGGTGACAAGACTAGAGACCCTGGTATGGCGAGAGCTCTGGCTAGACAACGGATACCAGGCCCTCTGGTGGCATACCGTTCGACTTACCCCCTGGACGGCTGAACACGACTTACCGGAGGGGGATGATTATGATGGCCCGGGTTTATTATGGGATGCCTTGGAGGACGATATTGATCTTGGCAGCACAGAGGGGTCTAGGTTTTTGGACATCTACGACTACCGGATGGGCATGTATGTCTGGGATGACGAAGGCGAGGTGAGCAAAGACATGACCCACCTGGTAACGAGAGAGTGGGAGCTGGAGCAGGATTACCAACACCTGCTCAGCCTTGTGCAGCTCCAACCTACTCGACAAGCAAAACCAGACTTCATTGACTGGTCCTGGGATGACCTCCAGATGGCAGGTAGAGATGGGACCGAGGTCTCTCTACCGGCCCTACAGGGGGCAGAAGGTGTCGTCCTTCCCCCCCAGCGGCAGTGTGAACCCCAGGGGGCAGAAGGTGTCATCCTTCCCCCCCAGCGGCAGTGTGAACCCCAGGGGTCAGAAGGTGTCATCCTTCCTCCCCAGCAGCAGTGTGTACCCCAGGGGGCCGAAGGTGTCGTTCTTCCCCCCCAGCGGCAGTGTGTACCCCAGGGAGCCGAAGGTGTCGCCCTTCCTCCCCAGCGGCAGTGTGTTCCCCAGGGAGCCGAAGGTGTCGTCCTTCCTCCCCAGCGGCAGTGTGTACCCCAGGGAGCTGAAGGTGTCGTCCTTCCTCCCCAGCGGCAGTGTGTACCCCAGGGAGCTGAAGGTGTCGTCCTTCCTCCCCAGCAGCAGTGTGTACCCCAGGGGGCCGAAGGTGTCGTCCTTCCTCCCCAGCGGCAGTGTGTACCCCAGGGAGCAGAAGGGGCCGTCCTTCCTTCCCAGCGGCAGTGTGAACCCCAGGGGGCAGAAGGTGTCGTCCTTTCCCCCCAGCGGCAGTGTGAACCCCAGGGGGCAGAAGGTGTCGTCCTTCCCCCTCAGCGGCAGTGTGAACCCCAGGGGGCAGAAGGTGTTGTCCTTCCCCCCAAGCGGCAGTGTGTACCCCAGGGAGCAGAAGGTGTCGACCTTCCTCCACAGCGGCAGTGGGTACCCCAGGGGGCCAAAGGTGTCGTCCTTCCCCCCAGCGGCAGTGTGAAACACAGGGGGCAGAAGGTGTCGTCCTTCCCCCCCAGCGACAGTTTACCCTAACCAGGGGAGACACCAATCTCCCAGACAGCGCAGATGGGACCGTGGTCTCTGCGCCCACAGCTTGTCCAGATCCCCAACTACCGTCACTGGGACAACCGGAGGAGGGGGTAAGTACAAATTCCCCTCCCCAGCTAACTTCTAATGTGGCCCCAGGGTTAACAGAGGAAATGTTAACCCCCACTGACCCCCACGTTTCCCTGGCTACTGAGCCGGAATATGTCCCAAGTACCCCAGCAGAAGAGCTGACAGCGGGGCAGAGTGCGGTCGGCCTCTGCCCTCCCTTTGTCCCTTGTACAGAGCAGGATGTCCTGCAGGTTATACCGGCAGAAGAGCTGGCATCAGGGCAGAGTGCCGCTGGCCTCTGCCCCTCAAGTCCCCTCAGCGTGTTGCCCCATCACCACAGCAAAATATCCAGGTACCTGGTTAGACTTCCCCCCAAAGGAGAGATGTGTGACGAAGTGCCCTTCGCCACTTTGGCTTGGAGAGGACTGTTTGCCAGCCTCCTGCCCTGCGACTATGGCCCTGGTACATATTGCCCTTTGGAACCAGTGTTCGGCCATACCAGAGTGTAAGTCACTCATTCTGGCCCTTTACATACAGGGGGGTCATTCTGTACTTGCCCTGTGTGAACCATGATACCCCAGATCACTGTGCCATGAAGCCCATTCATATAATGAAAGATTATGGGAAAGACTTTAGCTACATGGCAATTGAACTGTGTGAAGAGGATCTGAGCGCTATTCTGTGGTTTTGTGCGCTCAGATCCCAGCTATCTGGGGATATGGGAAATGTGAGTAAATGTGAATTGCAGTAATGCTGATGGGTTGTCAAACTAGAGAATTGACCAACAAATACTTTTGTCCGGACATCCCCAGGCCGATCCGTTGGGATCAGACCGTGTATGCCGGCTTATGGTCACAGGGGAGGTGTGTAGCGGAACCCATCACTGTTTTAAACTGTTTTATGATTATTATGGTTAAAATATGATCCTAATATATGTATGTTGGTTGATGTTCTACAGAATATATTGGCTCAGAATATTAGCCAGACTTTTGCAGACCTAGGCTAATAGATAATCCAGTTACAGAGATTCAAGAGATAAGAAAGTTGTAAAGGATCCTTGCATTTTCCAAAGTGTTTTTTCTCTGATAAGAACAAAGAAGAATGATCTAATTAATGTCTGATTGTATCCAAGTTGCCAGGGAGGTGTGACTCCCTTATTGTCCTATATGTGTATTGTGTGGGGGATATGTGCAATGTCTGTGTGTTATGTGTAAAAACATACTTTTACTAACTTTTGAACCCCTGGTCTGATTCATGCCATTTTTGTATATGTTGTTCCCCTGGGTGAGAGATATTGAATGGTGCGGGACTTAAAGGTGTACCCCCTGTATTTGGGGTACATCCAGAATGTGGTTAAAATTGTGTCTGTTTTAATTGTGTTACCTGTTATCTGAGGGGAGGAGATGTGGGGGTTGAACCATGTAGATAATTGGCTGTTGTGATAATTATGTGGGTGTAGCCCTTCAGAGGGCACCATTGCATAAAAGGAGATTCCCCTGTCATTAAAGATAGTTCCTCTTGACCCTTCAAAACGTAGCCTCGTCTCGTTATTTGAGGGGATCACTATCATACTGGGGATTGCTATGCTTTTGCATACTCCCTTGAGCTGTAACTACTGAACGCTTGTTCCTGATGTACTATCCTTGGAGTCTGTGGTGGTTTTGGTGTCCGGTGCGGTGCTTGTAGGCCTCGACGCAAACTAGGACGCGTCTATCAACGGAGGTACCCGGTCGGGGTGCCAGTAGATCCGTTACAAGTCCACTTTAAGTACCCGATGTGGAAGTTTTATGCTTATCCTCCAAAGACATCTGTTTTGTTTCTGCGGCTATCCTTCAGATGGTGGTAGCAAGATACTACCCCAAGAATGCTGCGTCTCACATTTCTGCTCCTCACAGCGTCCAGATCATTGGCCACAAAATTATCCATAAGGTCATGGATGGACAGCATATGCAGTGGAACATTATTTTTGTTCCTTTGTATCAGAGTAACTGTTTTCCTGGGCTTCCTCAATGCCCTTCTCTGCTGTTGGAGGTCCTCATTGGTCAGGCTCTCCCCTGAAGCATGTACAAAGTCCTCCATATCCTGGGTGCTATGATGGCTATGATGGCTGTTCTGGTTGCACATCCACACACAGCTCTGGCAATATCTTCCTCCACACAGTTTGGAAATATTGTAGTGTCACCTTCTTCCAGGCCAAACCTATGTTGGTTATGGCCTGCATGTTGGTATACTTTTTACAGAAATCCATAATAGATTGTTTGTCCTTGCTGTCTGTTCGGTCAATTGTGTGACGAAGATAATAGTCCTGGAAGGTTTCAAAAACCCTTGATCCATTGGCTGGGTGAGTGAAGTAGTGTTGGATGGCAGGAATATTACTTCCACTGTGATGCAGCAATGGAGCTCAGCCACGTTCAGAGGGTGGCTTGGAGCATTGTCCATTAACAGGAGTGCTTTGGCCTCAATCACTTTACACCTACAGTAGAGTTTCACAGATGGATAGAAATGATTGCTGAACCAGTTGTTGACAATGTCCATTGTCCAAGCTTTACGGTTGAAATTCTGAATGACCATCAAAGTGGATTTAGGAATGCTCTTCATGGGTCTAGGTTTTTTTGAGTGGTACACCAGCATTGGCTTGATTTTGAAGTCACCACAGGCTTTCCCACCTAGAAGAAGAGTTAGCCAGTCTTTGGATGCTTTGAAAGCTGTTGCTCGGTTCTACTCACAGGATATGAAAGTTCGGCTTGGCATTCTCTATCAGAAAAGTCCTGTCTCGTTGACATTGAGGAGTGCCAGTGCTCACTGCTTCTCCCGTAATCTTGATGTTGTAAAGGTTGTTCCTCATTTTGAACCAGTCGAACCAACCTCTGCTGGCTGAGAAGCTTTCCATCACATCTGGAGTTTGGCTTTGAATATGGCCATAGATGCTTCTAGCCTTTTCCATTTTTCTTTTAATTAGAACAAATAATTGCTACCTATGCTGGTCACTGGAGACATTCATGATACTTTGATGAAGTTGCATATTTTAGAGGGAGTTATGCAATAGCAGTTAGGTATCAACAATATATGATAAATATGCCCCCCCCCCCCAGCCACCACCACCACCCTCCAACACTCCCTCCACTAATAGATAAGATTAGCACAAACAGAGGCTGCAAAAATGGTGATTTCTTTAAAAAATATTTTATGCTCTTGGCGTACAAAGCTGCACAAACATGGAGTTTCTTCCTAAACTGCACAGTATGACTATTTGAGTTGTACCCAGTGTTTGGCCCATATAAGGCTGTCTACGGATGGTAATCAGATATATTAAGTGCTCGTCACTTTTCTTCACTTCCATCTGTTGCAGAGAATCCTCCGACATTCGGGTGATAAAACTTTCGAGATCTTAACTACCAGTTGAAAGAAACATCGATGCAACTGTGCGTAGACAAGCGATGAAGAATACACGTGTGTGTGTGAGGATGCACGGCCCGTATAATGTGACAGACAGTATGGAGGCGCAGACGCTCTAATGGCTTCGGCAGCTGTCACGCGGCGCTATTCCATCAGTATAGTAATTAGTTACAGGATTATACTTTAGAAGATAAATGGCCAATACAATGTATTGATAGTATTCCACGCTCTTCAACAATAACCCAAGAACTGCTTGATTTAAGTCCTATTTGCTGACAGCTGTGAGAGCACTTGTGTGAGTAATAATGTGTCAGCTCCTGGGGCAAAACAGAGGCTAGATAATGAAGTTTTGTGATGGTAGGAATCCAGTGTAGGGGGAACAAGGAACCGGTGGCTTCCATTTAATGTAATAGAATTAAAATAATAGGATAATTCTTCCCATGAGCAGACCTTTGCTTCACTCATGTTTTGCCAAACTAAAAAAAAAAGATCAAACAAAGACTCATGTTTTTCCTTTATTTGACATTAATTTGGGCTTCTTTCCCCTCAGGCGAATATAGTCTGTGACTGAAATGTAAAGGTCAGCGGTTAAAAGTTCAGGTTGGAGCCCACGTCCAATCAGAGGAGGGAATGTTTAATATGGCATCCGCCGCAATGTCAATACGTATAAATGCGCAATTAAAGGGACACTGCTGTGTTGTATTTATAGTATTATTTTTGGAAGAACTTGACAACGTGCAAAAATGGTTTTACAAAATATAATATAAATAATTACAGACATTACCTTTTGTATTCAATTTTATCGTTGCACCTAAAAGTTGCTGGGAGGAATAGGATCAACTGCGGATTCAGATGAGATCCTATTCAGTTCTGTTGAAAGACTGTCATGTTACATAGATACTTGGCAATATACCTTAGTATAAGAATGAGCCCATTAAGAGAGCCAACCATCATCTCAAGATGAATTAGTAATAGAGTCGTCCCTCATCTCAAGACAAATAAGTAAGAGAGCCGTCCCTCATCTCAAGACAAGTAAGTGAGTCGTCCCTCATCTCAAGATGAATAAGTAAGAGATCCGTCCCTCATCTCAAGACGAATAAGAGAGCCAACTCTTATCCCTAAATAAGTAAGAGAGCCGTCCCTCATCTCAAGATAAATAAGTAAGAGAGCTGTCCTTCATCTCAAGATGAATAATTACAGTGGATATAAGAAGTCTACACACCCCTAAAATGTCAGGTTTCTGTGCTGTAAAAAAATGAGACAAAGATAAATCATTTCAGAACTCTTTCCACCTTTAATGTGACCTATAAACTGTACAACTTAATAGAAAAACAAACTGAAATCTTTTAGGTAGAGGGAAGAAAAAATATAAAAATAAAATAATGTGGTTGCATAAGTCTGCACACCCTCTTATAACTGGGGATGTAGCTGTGTTCAGAATTAAGCAATCACATTCCAAATCGTGTTAAATAGGAGTCAGCATACACCTGCCATCATTTAAAGTGCCTCTGATTAACCCCAAATAAAGTTCAGCTGCTCTAGTTGGTCTTTCCTGAAATTTTCTTAGTCGCATCCCACAGCAAAAGCCATGGTCCACATAGAGCTTCCAAAGCATCAGAGGGATCTCATTGTTAAAAGGTATCCGTCAGGAGAAGGGTACAAAAGAATTTCCAAGGCATTAGATATACCATGGAACACAGTCATCAGCAAGTGGAGAAAATATGGCACAACAGTGACATTACCAAGAACTGGAGCTCCCTCCAAAATTGATGAAAAGACAAGAAGAAAACTGGTCTGGGAGGCTGACATTTTAACAGGGGTGTGTAGACTTTTTATATCCACTGTAAGAGAGCTGTCCCTCATCTCAAGCTGCAGGTAGACTAGCCGTCCAAGATGGAATTCCCCATGACACAAGCAGAGTTTTATGCTCATACATATAGTGTAACAATTACAGCTTACGTTTTAGTGTTTTCAGACCTAAGCAGAACTGTTTCTCACCACCTTTTATTATGTGGAAGAGGATCTGCCCTGGAGGCTGTCCTTATAGGAGCCTTTATCTGTTTTATACCCAGTGGCTACTGCGGGCAAACATAGGGGAGAATTTTCTAATTGTGATATGCCATTATGGGCCATCATAACCTGAGATGCATGCATATTTTTGTTCAGTTGGGTCTGACTCCCCGCGATCCTATGCATTTTACCTGAGGCCCAATGTGCTACATCAGAAGCCAAGGTCATCTGGGCATTTTATGGGCATGTTAGGGGCATATTAGGGATGTCTTGCATTAAAAACTCAAGGTGGGCTGTATACCGCCATATTTAGTAAAGTCTAATTGTGATCTAAACTTCCTGATTCACTATTATTTAGCACCATACCCTTCATAATATTTCAGTTTAAACACAAAACAAATTAAATTAAAATGACCCATCATTTTTTTTTATTAAGTTTAATTATGTTTGGGGGCCTTTAATAAAATAGAAAACAAATATATAATACTAGCGCATTGCCCGTCAAAAAATGACAGCAATTAGATGTGTATGTTTTAAAAGTTGTTTAGTTAATAATATACATATGGAATTGTAAGGTAGCTAATGTTGTTTTGTGTGTACTACTGAAATATAGAATTCAAATTAATAAATGAATATACGTATTTTTATGCATTGTGTTGAAGAGCTGGCAATCTGTGTTGATGTTGCAGCAGCATTAGTGGTGTGGAGGTGCTGTGTAAGCGTGATGAACGTGTGCAGTGTAATAGTGTGCGTGCGCGAGCCGAAACCGTCAACGTAGCTGTGTACTTCCGCATTATCCTAAAATGGCCGATAATGTGTGGTATGAGTCTTAGCGGATTATCGGTACGTGTTTTCCGTGGTTATAGTGCTGTAGCGTCATTTTCGTTTTGTTCGTCCGGCATTTTTTCTGCGGCGCTCATTGCCAAAGTACTACGGTTTAGCGGCTCGCCTCGCTGCGCTAGGCTCGCAGGCGATGATCGCCTGCGGCGCTCATCGCTAAGCCCGCTAAAGTACTACGGTTTAACAGTAAATATGGTAAAATGGTCAAATGACGGTCAATAAAAATTAAATGTTGTGAAATTTGTTTGCCACACAACATGACGCTACATTTGTCCCTTTTTTTTTTTCTTAAAATAAATACAATTTTTTTATTTATTTTTTTTGTAACTTGCAACTTATATTTCATCAAATGCGTTGGTTTAGGCGGGAAATCCGATGTTGCGCAAGACAAAGGCGTTAAATCTGTGTTAATGCGTAAATCTGTAATTGTGTTTCGTAAAATGTACTCGCTACTGTCTTTTTACTCATTGCGCGGTTAATCCCCATCCTTTATCTCATTGTTTTTCAAACACATACGTCTGTGGCTGTGTTTTACGCAGTTCGTAGTAGTATAGCCTCGTTTTCATTTTTTTCGGCGGCCATTTTTTTCTCGCTTAGCCGATTTTCGATCTTTGTAGCTCGGCTAAATCGCTGTAAATTTGAGTTCCAACTCACTTCCAGACGTCCTGCCTGGTTCCCCATGCTGTAAGTGACCTTTATTTTATTTTTTGGTGTGTATTTAGTGTTTATTTAGTGTTTTGGTTCCGCCGCTTATCTCGTAATTTTTTTCATCTCGTACTTTTTTTTCTAAGTGCTACGGTTTTATGGCTCGCCTCGCTATGCGAGGCTCCCCTGCAATGAGCGCTCATTGCCAAAGTGCTACGGTTTAACAAAACGGCTCGCCTTGCTACGCGAGGCTCGTCTGCAATGAGCGCCTGCGGCGCTCATTGCCAAAGTGCTACAGTTTAACATAACGGCTCGCCTACAATGAGCGCCTGCGGCGCTCATTGCCAAAGTGCTACGATTTAACGGCTCGCGGGGCGATGAGCGCCTGCGGCGCTCATCGCTAAGTCGTACGCACTACGCAACAGAGCGGTTTAACAGCGAGCCTCGATGAGCGCCTGCGGCGCTCATCGCTAAGTCGGACGCAATACGCAACGCAGCGTGACGACGAATCGTAGTTAGACAATTATGATATGTGATAATCATAATGGGGTTCCCCCAAGTCCACTCTGTCCACTTTACAAGAGGGGTTAAAAATAAATGCCTGTGTCTTATGACTCTAAAGTACAAGAATAATACATTTTAAAAGTCAAAAAAATAAAAAAAATGGGGCAGCCACCAAACAAGAATTGAATAACAATCAGCAGACAAAAAGTAACGCCCACAAATAACAAATCACCCAACAAAAATGCACAACTAATAACCAGTAGCATCTAACGAGCACTAAAGCTAATTAGCAACATGGAAGAGTTTGTGTGCTGTACAGTAATATGTATTACACATTATTTGTTTAATAGATGGTGGGACATACTAATAGATGGATGAAGGCTCCCCCTGTCATGTTGTAAGTGGACCCTGCTCTGCTGTGTTGATGGCTCCACCCCCAACAGTGACATCTTCATTGCATATGCTATTGCAGGCTCCAGCTACACAATATGGAGGCGGATATCAATGAGGGAGAACATGGCAGCCCCTATACTGAACAATATGAGTAGTTAAAATAATCCAAAAATATCTCACATATTTTGCTAAAATATATATAAAAAATTATAAATTTTGATTACCGTAATTATACAGCATTTATTTCCAGAATTTAACGGTCCTTTAAATCAGATTCAGTGCTACAGAATATAATTGGAAATAAAAAATAATACCCAAAAAGGAAACTTTATTCTTCTTGTGTCATTTTCTGGCATTTATAGAATTTAGCTGCTAAATATAAGCAGTTTCACACAGAACTTTATATAAGAGGCATGTCCTTACCCTGAAGGAGCTATAGGGGCAGATATAGCTCAGATAACACCTCCCCTGCTATTATTACCACTGCATGTGACATTGGTATAATTTTATTTGCACAAAATTTCTATTTTTACATAAAATAAGAGATTGGCTGTTTTTTATTATCTTTTCTTAGAACCTGTTTTTTGATCATTATAACATAAAAAATATAAATATATTCAAATAATGTGTTGGTGAAAATAAGATAAATAATTAAATATCTGCTGTTACTTATAATATTAAAGGAAACACTTACAGAACCCTGAGATTTGGTATAAAATCTTTATTTTTTGTATAGGTAGGTAATTATTGTCTGGTTTCAGTGACCAGCTTGGAGCCTGAGAGGGCATGTGTGTATCTTATCTATCAGTGGAGGGATAGGAGCGAGGCATTTGTGATTTAATTTAGTATTTGACACCTACCCATTTTCCAGAACAAATGTGTTGTTGCAGGCCATCGCAAGGATAACTGCAAGTCATGCTCCTGCAGGAATGTAAATACCTCTCATACACACAAGCGTCATAAAAATGGATGCCTCCAGGTACCAGCAGAAGCGTCAATGCTTATTTTTTTTATTAGAAACTAACTTGGTGACTTTTTCCCTGTGTAGTTATGGTCCTCACAGTGGATGTGCTGGAGCAGCAGGTGCAAAGCACCTGGCCTCACAACAGGGTAGGGGCCCTCAGTAAATTAGGAATCTTAATTTATTAGATGAGGATGACATATAATTACTTTATATAAAGGTGGTCTGAATACCATAGCAGTGATCTAACCAGCTACATATATTTAGGGCTTTTTATTGACCCCCAAGTGGTGGCTAGAGAAGTTGCAAGGGTGAGGGGCAAATTACTTATTAAAATTATAGAAATATCTTAAATATCTCCTCAGGTTGCTGATTACTGTTACGTGGTCTAACAGGCTAAAAATACAAAGGCAGAATTGTATTTAGAACTAAAATTAATAGACTTGAAAGATGACTGCAGTTCAAGAAAAACTGCACTTGTTTGTGAAGTATGTTACGAATTTACCCTGGCATGAACCTAAAAGCATTTTAGAAAAAAACATGAAGACTTAGTTTATGTATAGAAGAATCCAAGTTGTCTTTGTTTCATCCATTTCTGAATAAGGGGTAATTTTTTCTTATGTTTCAGTAGAAGGAGGGGTGATGAGGATTCGTTAGATAATCAGACTGTTTCAGACTGCATATATTATTATATTTTGGCCTTGCTCCATCACTTACTTAGAGCTGGAGCACGTGGGGCATTTATTACTCTATCAGTGACGGAAGGTGTGGGGGAGGATTGCTTAGAACAATGGATAGGTGTTTTTGTTTATCTATCAGTAGAGAGAGGAGTGAGGGAGGACATTATAGGGAGAGGGGGATGTATTTGATTCTAGAAGCAGACACCTTGCATCAATAAATGCATGCCATGCTCTACAGAAATGTAAACACCCCTCTAATATGTGCCCACAAAAGCCCGGCCTTTAATCAAATACTATTTTAAACATGGCTCCTTTTAGGCATATACCTGCTGTATTACCCAGCTTAAAGCAAATCCCAAAATGCATTATGTACAAGCCAGGAAACCCACCCATGCATAGCTGTTTCGAGGTTACTGCCTCTCAACAGTGTGGGGCTGGTTCCTAGCTTGTGTAGGAGATTTTTTGAGGAGGTAGTTTACCAAAACAATCATTTATTTTATGGTGGGCAAAAGAGTGATATAAGCCTCCACCGTACAGTAGTACAATAAAAAAATAGTACAATTGCGCTTTATATATATATATATATATATATATATATATATATATATATATATGAATATATATATTTATATATATATATATATATTTTTTTATATATATATATATATAGATATATATATATATATATATATATATATATATATATATATATATATATATATATATATATATAGGAGTCATTCATAATATTTTGGGGAAATTTTATATATATATATATATATATATATATATATATATACTATGGCAGATAATAAAAGTCCTAGTACACACATGTGACCTTGAACTGCTTTTGCTGCTGCCCTAAACCCTCTGAACATTGGTTTCCGTTGGCGCATAAACGGGGAACACAGACAAATGAAGCCACGAAGGGCACCGGGACTTTAATTTTTTCCAGATGTT
>CM050172.1:35938545-36143545 GCA_027410445.1 Discoglossus pictus | reverse complement strand
TTTGTTACATTTACAAGAATCCCAGTAAAAGTTATATTTTATAGTTAACTTGCAGAGTGCTCATATAGGGATTTATTGTAATAATAATACAGAAGATATTGTATAATAATATATATAGAGATTTAATCTAGACATTTCAATAATAATACTGTACAGCTGTATAACAATACCATATCTTTCTATAATAACAGTGTGTAGGTCGTTATAATAATACTGCAGAGCTGTATAATAATATTGTAGAGTGGTATAATTATACTGTACATCTGTATAATAATGCTGAAGAGTTAATTTAATAATGTAAAGCTCAATACTAATAGTGTAACACTGTATAATAATACTAAAGAACTGAACAATAATGCTGTAGAATGTGTATTAATACTGTAAAGTAGTATACTAATTGCTCTAGGGCCGTGCAATGACATTATAGACCTAAGTACAACAATACTGTATAACTGTATAATAATGCTGTATAATACTATAATTCTTATTACTAATATTGTAGATTTATCTATCTGTCTATATGTCTATCTATATGTCTTTCTATATGTCTATATCTATCTATCTATATGTCTATATCTATCTATATGTCTATATCTATCTATATGTCTATATGTCTATCTATATGTCTATATCTATCTATCTATCTATCTATCTATCTATCTATATGTCTATCTATATGTCTCTATCTATCTATCTATCTATATGTCTATCTATATGTATATATGTCTATATATATGTCTATCTATATGTCTATATTTAGACGTCTCTATCTATCTATGTATCTATGTCTATATCTATATGTCTCTCTCTATCTATATATCTATCTATCTATATGTCTATATCTATCCATCTATTTATCTATCTATATGTATATATCTATCTATCTATATGTCTATCTATATGTCTATATCCATCTATCTATCTATATGTCTATATCTATCTATCTATCTATCTATCTATATGTCTATATCTATCTATCTATCTATTTATCTATCTATATGTCAATATCTATATCTATCTATCCATCTGTATGTATATATATATATATATATATATATATATATATATATATATATATATATATATGTCTATATCTATCTATCTATCTATCTATCTATATGTCTATCTATATGTTTTTCTATATGTCTATATCTATCTATCTATATGTCAATATCTATATCTATCTATCCATCTATATGTATCTATCTATCTATCTATCTATATGTATCTATCTATCTATCTATATGTATATATCTATCTATCTATCTATCTATCTATATGTCTATCTATATGTTTTTCTATATGTCTATATCTATCTATCTATATGTCAATATCTATATCTATCTATCCATCTATATGTATCTATCTATCTATCTATCTATCTATCTATCTATCTATCTATATGTATCTATCTATCTATCTATATGTATATATCTATCTATCTATCTATATGTCTATCTATATGTTTTTCTATATGTCTATATCTATCTATCTATCTATTTATCTATATGTATAGCTATCTATCTATATGTCTATATCCATCTATCTATATGTCTATATCCATCTATCTATATGTCTATATCTATCTATCTGTCTATCTATATGTCTATATCTATCCATCTATATGTCTATCTGTCTGTCTGTCTATCTATATATCTATGTCTCTATCTATTTATCTATCTATATATCTATGTCTCTCTCTATCTATCTATCTATATATCTATGTCTCTCTCTATCTATCTATCTATCTATCTATCTATCTATCTCTCTATCTATCTATCTATCTATACAATAACAGATTTGTAAGATAAAATATCCTTATATTAATACTGTAGAGTTGCATGATAATAGCATTGAACTGTAAAATGATACTGTATTAGACAAAATTTGGATAACCCCCCTCAGTCTGCACAAAGCATTTAGTGTCAAACAGATGGCTGCACAAAGGCCACTTTTTAAATTGATCTTTAAGTATTATTATAATGTATTCCCTTTAGTATCCTCATCTTTCAAAAATTCTACTCAGTTTTGTGGCTGACCCATCTAACCCTATGATGTACTGGGCAGCTGCGCAATAAATATATATATATCACATATATAGTTGTGAGCATATGAGCGGTTGCTCACGCTTGACGCAGTTCCCCGCAAGTGCGGATCCTCGCAAAGCGAGGGGCCGCATTTTCAGTGGTGGAGCATCCCAACGTCCCCGCAAATGCGGATCCTTAGCGAAGCGAGGGTCCGCATTTGCGGAGGTGGAGGCTCCAACGTCGGCTGTGTTAACACACACACGACTTTTTAACAAAAAAATCTCAAAGGCGCCTCACACCCGGTTACACACACACACCGCGGTCGAGGGCCACAGTTGCTGGCATGGGGCGCCGAAGATGCTCCATGCCAGCAACTGAGGCCCCCGCTTCCGCAAATGCGGGTCCCCGCAAAGCACTTAGGGAATGAGGCAATGAACTACATAAAAAACGACATAAAAAGCTTACCCATAGCAAGGGGGGGGGGGGGGGCACCCAGGACCTCTGAAAGTGAAGTAACACCACCATTTAAGTCCAAATTCCTGAGTTCACACACACGAAAATTCCCTAAGCGAGAGAAAAAATGGCTGCCGAAAAAAATGAAAACGAGGCTCAAAGACCCAGGACCGCACAGCCACCTACAACTTACCTAAGAAGGGATCCGAGATAAGCTCGGAAACCCGCATTAACCGAGGGGGATGCGAGATAAGCTCCGAGCCCTGCATTAACCCCACATTACCCCCACATTAACCATCGCAGTGGGGGTCCCGATTGTCCTTAAAGGACCCGTTGTAAAAGAAAAAAAATATACACTGTCACCCTGTCAATCATGGGGGTCAATACAGACCCCCATAAAACCCTCATTAACCCTGTCACTCATGGGGGTCAATGTAGACCCCCATAAGCCCTTCATTAACCCTGTCACTCATGGGGGTCAATACAGACCCCCATAAACCCATCATTAACCCTGTCACTCATGGGTGTCAATAGAGACCCCCATAAGCCCTTCATTAAGCCTGTCACTCATGGGGGTCAATACAGACCCCCCATATGCCCTTCATTAACCCTGTCACTCATGGGGGCCAATACAGACCACCATAAGCCTCTATTTAACCCCATCAGTCCCATAAGGGTATATTAACACCATTATGGGCCTGTTACAACACTACATTAACCACATAAGTGTCATGATGGTCCTCAAGGACCATCATGACACTAAGTATAAACACTATACTGCACTATACCACCCCCAATAAAACATTAAAGATCAACTAAACACCCTCTACACTAACCTATTAACATCTACACTACCTACCCACTATTAACCCCCACCACTCTAATTACAGAAAATAAAAAAGCCTAAAGTCACACAAAAAATAATCTACATTACACAAAATAAAAAAAACTAAGTCACAAAAAATAAAAAAAGGAACATTACAGAAAATTAAAAAAAAAACATTACAACCCCCCCTCACTACAGAAAAAAAAAATACACACTTGAAAAGGAAATACATATAATACAAATACATACAATTACAATACATCACACAATCTATCTAAATAAATAGCATAATCTAATATACATCCTATCTATATAATAATACATCCCCAATCTATCTAAATAAATAGCATAATCTAATATACATCCTATCTATATAATAATACATCCCCAATCTATCTAAATAAATACCACAATCTATCTACAATACATGCAATGCTATCTATATAAAACGCATACCCCTAGCTAACAAACAATAAATGCTATCTATATATTAACTAATCTAAGTCTAAGCTAAAATAAAATAATTAAGACCACTTACCTTTGCAGATGTCCATTGAGATCAGCCACCTATGAAAAAAAAAAAAAATTGTGCAACACGTTTACAGTTCTAAAATAAACATTCTATACATTCTAAATATTCTACTCACCTTTCCGGCATGTCCCGTGCTTATTCTTTGAATCCTTCTCCGGCGCGGCACCTGTTAAAAAAAACACAACATTAATACACATACATCAAAATAAAATAAACATAATCTACATTCTACTTACCTCCCCGCGATGTCTCTGGCCTCCTCCGGATCCTCTTCTGCCACGCCCTGTAAAAAATAAAAAAAATAAAAATATATATACTTACATCCGCACTCCCGGACATCCCCGACGCTAATGAGGCTCCAGGAGACTTTTCCGGAAGAAAATAATTGATTGGTTGAAAACGCTGTCTGATTGGTTGAAAACGCTGTCTATCAAATTCACCAATGCGCCAATGTGTGAATCAATCACAAACGGATACACCTTAAAATCCCACTCTGATTGGATAATGCACCTGTCAATCTTTATTTAAACCAATCACAAGGCGCAGATGCCTTTAGCCAATCAAAATGGAATACACCCCCACAGGGTGATTGGTTGGAGCCTCTGCGCATTCTGATTGGTTGCACTGACAATAGCCAATCACAATGGAATACACCCTCACGTACTGATTGGTGAAGGATTTGCGCATTCTTATTGGCTACTGTTAATATCAATCAATATTACAGCCAATGGGAAGGCGCAGATGTCTTCACCAATCAGTACGTGGGGGTATATTCCATTGTGATTGGCTGATGGCAATAAAGCCTTAGCATTGATTCAAATAAAGATTGACAGGTGTGTTATCCAATCACTTGTATTTTGGGGTGTATACTTTTTTCATTGGTTCACAAATGGGGTCTTCTCATTGGCTGAATTTGATAGACAGCCTTTTCAGCCAATCAGAAGCCGCCATTGCCAATTTTATTCTGGAACACTCCATAGGAAGGTCATTAGCGTCGGAAACATCGCCAGGGCGGATGTGTGTCGCTTTTTTTTTTTTTTTCTACATGCGCGGATGCTTCCGGAGAAGACGAGGAGGCCGTAGACATTGCGGAAAGGTAAGTATAATGTAGATTGTGTTTATCTAACTTTGGTTTATGTTTACTAATGTAATGTTTTTTTTTTTACAGGAGTAGCGCCGGACAAGCAAAGATGGACGACGGAACATGGAGGACGTGACATGCTGGGACGTGACATGCTGAAACGGGAGATGCTGCAAAGGTAAGTATAATATTTAGAATATTTAGAATGTTTAGAATGTTTAGTTATTTCATGTAAACGTGTTGTATTAATTTTTTTAATCTTTTTTACCGTAGGTTGCTGATCTGAAAAAACATCTCAAGGGTAAGTGGTCTTAATTATTTTATTGTAGCTTACAATTAGGGTAGCTATATATACATACATAGCATATATTGTATATTAGATAGATAGATAGGGGGATGTATTATTAGATAGTATTGTATATTAGATAGGGGTGTATTGTATTTAATTGAATTGTATTTTAATTAATTGTGTTGTATTGTATTTTATTTCATTGTGTTGTATTGTATTTTATTTCATTGTGTTGTATTGTATTATATGTATGTATTATATGCATTTAATTTTCAGGTGTATAATTTTTTTTTAATTTTGTATTGAGGGGGGGTTGTAATGTATTTTGTTATTTTCTGTAATGTTCCTTTTTTATTTTTTGTGACTTAGGTTTTTTTTTGATCTGTAATGTACATTTTTTTTTTTTGGTGATTTTAGTTTTTCTTATTTTATGTAATGTAGATTTCTGCTTTTTGAGGAATTTAGTTACTTGAGGCACACAGTACACTCACATTGTGTGACAAACAGCATTTCAACACTTTCTTTTATTGACCGTCATTTTTTGGGGGGCAAGTCGCTAGTATATATATAGGGCCTCATTCTATTATCGGCCGTAAATCGGCCGTAAGGCTGCGATTCCTTGCGGGGTTCTGTTAACTCGCAATTCTATTATACGGCCCCGCAAGGATTTCCCCTTACGGCCGGCCGTATATCTTGCAACCGGCCGTAGGCTCAGAAATTTTTAAAGTCAAAAATAAATTCAAGACAGCACTGTACAGCTCTGTAAATGCTAGGGATCATAATGGGGGACATGAGGATTAATAGTAACCCCCTCTCAAGCTTGCACATCAGCCCAAATACGAGTTTACATTAACTGTTTATTTTCCGGCCGCAGCATGGCCAGGTCTGAGGTGCTCCAAGCACTCTGGACTTTTTACATGGATATTTGACATATATTAAAAAATATATATTTTACGAATTTGAGTATAGGGGAAATTTGTGCTATTTTTGCTAACACCTAAAATCACTTTATAGTCTTCTCAAAGTGCAGGATGGCTTTATTTGGGCTCGCTTTTAGCTGCGGCTCGCTTTTAGCCTTGCAGAGAGGCTTCCCGGAGCAATAGAATAGCAACTGGGCTTTTCTTGCGGCCGTTTTAGATCAAAGGCTTTCCTCCGGCGCGTGCGGCCGCAAGATATAGCAAGGCGCCGGCCGCAAGCCTGCCGGAGTCCCCGGCCGGAGGGGAATAGAATAGCCGAATAGCTTGCGGCCGGTCCTTGCAGCCCCGCAACGCCTACGGCCGCTAATAGAATGAGGCCCATAGTAAGTTAATAAATAGTACATCTGTGTTCACATCTGAAACAAGTTAAAAAAAACCTGCTTCCAGCTCAGAATTCAGAGAAAAACAGTTATTACACTGCATTCTGGGAAGCTGAGCCGGGACATGCAAATGTGCCTACAAATGCCTCGCCCTTCAATCCATAGCCATTTTCAAACATGGCTTCCTTTAAGCTTATGCCTGCTGTATTACACAGCTTTAATGCAAAGCCAAGGTTGGATTAAACACAAGCTGAGTATCCTATCCATGTACAGCTGTTTCAAGCTTACTGGCTATCATCAAAATGGAGCGGGATCTCAGCCTGTGTTGTGGATCCACACATATATATATATATATAATGAGGAAGCACTCAGATAAATGATGCACACTAAGTATTGTAGTATGTAAACAACTCAACAACTCTTTAATGTGCAAGTGTATTGTTACCTGTGTATCAGCCTTATTAAATTGCAATTCAGTAAATTTAAAAGGGCTCTATTTAAGCACACAGCATATTTGTCCACAGATTAACCACCCTTACTGTGAAGAACCCTTTTCTTTCTTTAAGGTGGAATCTTTTTACTTCTAACCTCAAGGGATGTCCTCTTGTCAGTTGAAAACCTCTTGGCACAAAAAGCTCCCTTGACAAATCTTTATACTGACCCTGGATATATTTATATAAGGTAATCATATCTCCTCTTAGATGCCTTTTTTTCTAGAGAAAATAAGTTTAATTTGGTTAGTCTTTCTTCATAACTTAGCCCCTCCATTCCCCTTATTAGTTTTGTAGCCCTTCTCTGTACCTTTTCCAGCTCTAAAATGTCCATTTTTTGTGAGGTGGTGCCCAAAACTGTACTCCATATTCCAAATGAGGGCGTACTAGAGATTTGTATAGTTGCAGAATTATATTTGCTTCTCTGGCTTCTATACCCTTCCTAATACATGCTAATATTTTATTTGCCTTTGCAGCTGCTGCTTGGCTTTGAGCACTATTACCTAGGTGGTTGTCCACAAGCACTCCCAAATCCCTTTCAATATCCGATACACCTAGATTTGCTCCATTAAGATTATAAATTGCATGGCTATTTTTCCTTCCCAGATGCATAACTTTACATTTATTCGTATTAAATCTCATCTGCAATTTAAATGCCCATTCCTCAATTTTATGTAAATCCCTTTGGAGGGAAAGCACATCACTATCTGATTTAATTACCTTGCACAACTTCGTGTCATCAGCGAAAATGGAGACCCCACACTCCAATCCTACCTCTAAGTCATTAATAAATATGTTAAAAAGGAGAGGACTTAATACTGAACCCTGAGGAACCCCACTTACCACATTAGTCCAATCTAAGTATGTTCCATTTACAACAACCCTTTGCTTCCTGTCTTTTAGCCAGCTCTCAATCCATGAGCAGATATTTACTGCAACTCCTGTATCCCTTAGTTTGCACAATATTCTCCCATGTGGCACTGTATCAAAAGCCTTTGCAAAATCCAAAAAGACTACATCCACTGAGTTGCCTTGATCCAGGTTCCTACTAACCTCCTCATAGAAACTAATTAGATTTGTTTGACATGACCTATCCCTCATAACTCCATGTTGACTCCTACTTATAATCCTGTTTAAATAGACATATTCTTGTATATTATCCCTTATTAACCCTTCTAAAAGCTTCCCCACTACAGAAGTGAGGCTCACTGGTCTATAATTCCCTGGATTTGCTCTTGCTTCCTTTTTAAATATAGGTATCACCTCTGCTTTTCTCCAGTCATCTGGTAGAGACCCTGTGTTGAGTGAATCTTGAAAAATTAAATGTAATGGTTTTGCTATTACAGAACCCAGTTCCCTCAGTACCCTTGGATGTATTCCATCAGGACCCGGGGCTTTATTAACATTTATTTTTTTCCGACCTCTTTTGGATTACTTCCTGTGTTAACCAATTATTTGGCAAAGGTAGTGTAGCCCCATTATGTTGCCGTGAACTTGCCCATTAAGTTAGTGAACTTCTATCCAAAAGCAAGGTCTTCACTAACTAAAAACTTCTGTAAATAAAATATGCTATGTGCTTAAATAAAGCCCTTTTAAATTGACCGAATCGCAATTTAATAAGGCTGTATGTGTCTAACTCTCCCTTCAATGGAAACCTCAGGGTCTCTAAAGGACAGTAGAAGTAGGCTTGTAGAATTAATGAATATCTCATATTATATTTGTCAAACAGCAAGTTGTCATCACACAGTTCAGGCCGCAAATGCGGACCTCGCGAAGCACCTCAATCTCTGCAAAAACAATCGAGGAAAGCAGGACTTAGAAAAAAAAAAACGCGGGATGGGGAAATCGGGACCAAAAAAAAAAAACATTAAAAAAACATCACACACAGCATGGGGGAACAGCCAGGACGTCTGGGAGTGAAGTTGTACGCCAATTTACCGTATATACTCGAGTATTAGCCGAGGCACCTATTTTACCACAAAATACTGGGAAAACTTAGTGACTCGAGTATAAGCTGAGGGTGGGAAATGTGCTGCCCCCTGTGTCCCTCTTGTGCCCTCTGTGTCCCCCTCTTGTGTGCCCTGTGTGCCCCTTTCTTGTGTCCCCCCTCTCCCTCCCCTGTGTCTCTACCCTGCCTCTCCCTCCCCTGTCTCTTCCCCTCCTCTCCCTCCCCTGTGTCTCTTCCCTCCGTCTCCCTCATGTCTCTTTCCCTCCCCCTCCCTTATCATCCTCCTAATCCTCCCTCCTCAACCCCCATCCTCAACCCCCCCTTCTCATCCTCAACCCCCCTCCTCAACCCCCTCCTCATCCTCAACCCCCCTCCTTATCCCCCCTCCTCATCACTTTACCCCTCTCTAATTACCTCCCCCTTTCCCCTCTTTTACCTTCCATTAGCTGCTCCTCCGCTCCTCTGCGCGTCTTCCGGCTGTGTCGGGACCCGTCCAATGCTAATGACGTGACGCGCATGTGAAGTCACGTCATTAGCATATGCCGGGTCCCGACACAGCGGGAAGACGGGTGAGGGAAAGAGACATGAGGGAGAGGGGGGGAAAGAGACACAGGGGAGGGAGGGGGGAAGAGACACAGGCTGAAAGGGGCTTTTTCAGCCTTAAAAAAAGGGCTGAAAAACTCGGCTTATACTCGAGTATATACAGTAAGTTGAATTTAAGGAGTTTCGGCACTTGAAAATCGGCTAAGCGAGAAAAATAATGGAGGCCGAAAAAAATTAAAACGAGGCTAAAGGAGAACAAGTTGCGCAAATCACTGCCAGGCACGTAGGAGTTAGCCAGGAATGTAGGAGATACAAAATATACCATTACAACGGCCCATAGCCTCGCATTGTGTGGCAAACAGCATTGCCAGGCTTACAATTGTACTCCCGTCATTTTGACGGGCAATTTCCTAGTATATATAGCAACTTGTCCGTCAAAAATTACGGCAATAAAATTGGAAGCCATGGCAATGCTGTTTGCTACACAATGCAAGGCTTTTGCTCCTCTGAGGACCTTCGGCGCTCATTGCGAGCCTCTCCTCTTGTGTACTTCAAGCTTCCTTTGGCGCTCATCGCGAAGACAGATATATAAGTACAGTGTAAAATATAAAAAATGTTGAATACAGTGAATTAATAAATTACTATACTTTACCAATTTATATTTAATATGCAGCAATCAATATCCTGAAGAGCTTAATTTTGCTTGCAAACTCCCAGGCATTCCCCCCGCGCTGTGTGTGAAAAACATTTTTGTTAAAAAAAAAATGTCTTGTTTTTTGTGTTTTTCGATTTCTGCAGTTCGACTGTTAAATTTGGAATTTTTTTTTCTAAATCCTGAGTTCCTCAGCTGCTTGCAGCCTAAGTCTCGCGTTTCTTAACTGCTTGCAGGCTTAGTCCCTTGGGTTTCAATGCCTCAACGGCTCGCCTCGCTTCATGAGGCTCGCAGGACAATGAGCACCATGCTCCGAGCAAGGCTCACAGGATGAT
This sequence comes from Discoglossus pictus, assembly GCA_027410445.1. Lineage (NCBI taxonomy): Eukaryota > Metazoa > Chordata > Amphibia > Anura > Alytidae > Discoglossus > Discoglossus pictus. Next base: position 36,133,071 of record CM050172.1, on the reverse strand, counting down.
GAGCACCTTCGCCGCTCATCGCCTAAGTGCTCCGAGCTTTGCAGAGCTCGCAGGATGATGAGCATCTTCGCCGCTAAGTGCTCCGAGCTTGGAAGGCTTTTAGGCTTCCGCGCCCATTTCAGTCTAAGTCCCACGTGTTTCAATGCCTCAACTGCTCTCCTCGCTTTGTGAGGCTCGCAGGACGATGAGCACCTTTGGTGCTCAATGCCTAAGGGCTCCGAGCTCAATACCTCGCGAGCGCCTAAGTGCTCCGAGTTCGGAAGGCTTCTATGCGTCAAAGGCTCGCCTCGCTTTGTGATGCTCGCAAGCGTGACGACAAATTACAGTTTGCCAACTATTATATGTGATATAGTAATATAGATATATAAAAAAAGATATATATATGGATATATTGATAAAGATATGTATATATAGATAGATAGATAGATAGACAGACAGATAGATAGATAGATAGATAGATAGATAGATAGATAGATAGATAGATAGATAGATAGACATTGAGAGAGATATACATCACTTGTTGCCTTATTGCATTATATTGTTTTGGAGTCTCAGTAGATTCTCATTTTTCTGCCATATGTACTGCACTCTTGCAAAAAGCTCTACAAAAAATGTGTGAACTATATAAATAAAGAGTAATAACAGATACACTGATAGATACATTAAGTACACACACACATAAATATACATATATTCAGTCACACACTTCTCTAGATCTTGGGGCGCCGCACACTATCAGTGTAAAGTTATGCAGAGCTGTCACACATTGGAGGTGTAAAGTCCCAGGCAGTATCTCCAGGAGTTGCGCTGCTCTCCGCAGCATTTTCCCAGAGTTATCCCAGTGGACGACTAGTGAGTGGGTGACTAGTGGGGACTGGTGGGTCAATAGTGGGTGACTAGTGAGTGACTGGTGGGTGGCTAGTGGGTGATTAGTGGGGACTGGTGGGTCAATAGTGGGTGACTAGTGAGTGACTAGTGAGCGACTGGTGGGTGACTAGTGGTGACTGGTGGGGACTGGTGGGTCAATAGTGGGTGACTAGTGAGTGACTGGTGGGTGGCTAGTGGGTGATTAGTGGGGACTGGTGGGTCAATAGTGGGTGACTAGTGAGTGACTAGTGAGCGACTGGTGGGTGACTAGTGGTGACTGGTGGGTGACTAGTGGTGACTGGTGGGGACTGGTGGGTCAATAGTGGGTGACTAGTGAGTGACTGGTGGGTGGCTAGTGGGCAACTGGTGGGTGACTAGTGAGTGACTGGTGGGTGACTAGTGGGGACTGGTGACTAGTGAGCGACTTGTGGGTGGCTAGTTAGTGATTAGTGGGGACTGGTGGGTCAATAGTGGGTGACTAGTGAGCAACTGGTGGTTGACTAGTGGGGACTGGTGGGTGACTAGTGAGTGACTGGTGGGTGACTAGTGAACAACTGGGTCAACATTGGGTGACTAGTGAGCGAGTAGTGGATGAGCGAGTAGTGGATGAATAGTGGGTGACTAGTGGCAACTGGAGGGTGACTAGAGAGGGACTGGTCAGTGAATGGTGGGTGACTAGTGGGCGACTGGTGGGTGAATGGTGGGTTACTAGTGGGAGACTAGTGGTGGGTCATTATTGGGTGACTAGTGAGCGAGTGGTGGATGAATAGTGGGTGACTAGTGGCGACTGGAGGGTTACTAGAGAGCGACTGGTGAGTGAATGGTGGGTGACTGGTGGGCGACTGGTGGATGAATAGTGGGTGAGAGCGACCAGTGGCCGAGTGGCTGCTGTGAATGCCTCTTGTGGGTGGGGGGCTCTCACTGCTAGTCCAATAAGCCTCCTGAACAAGAAAGCGGAGCAGGATACATAGACAGGATAACAGCAGCACTTAGGGAATCAGCGCCAGTTACCCATAATCCCAAATGATTGTGTCTCAACCTGTCAGTGATTAGATATGCAAATGAGCTCCCACCCCCGTGTCTGCTCGGGTTTCAAGCTCACATTCTCACAGCTTGTCAGTCAGTGACAGGAGAGGGTGACGCTGCATGGCTGCCAGCGAGTAGCAGGGATACCTAAAGTCACCATCAGATAGAGGGTGGAAAATCATGTGGAAAAGTTGCGTTCATTTATTAAGTGATCACGTGTTGGCTTAGTTACTGCACGTATAGCCCTCCAATAGATAATGAGGTGCATGCTGGGACTGTCACACTGGTTACATGATAACAGGCAGAGAGGTGGTGCAGTGGGTAAAAGCATCTTCTTCAGCACTTCAGCATTTAATGTGGAATAATCTTCCTTTTTTTCATCACCTCATGTGCGGGTTTAGGCCAGGGGTAGGCAGGTTCAGCCCTGGAGAGCCACACATAGGCCAGGATTGGAGGATATCCCTGCCGCGTACAGGCTTCCTCAGTTATCCTGACTGTCTCACCTGTGCACAGAAAGGAAATCCTCAAATCCAGGCCTGTGTGTGTTTCTTTTTGCAGCACAGAACTTGCCTCCTCCTGCCCTAGGTCATTCAGATTTATGCACCCCCACACCCCACTTGCTGCTCCTCCTTTTCCTATATCTCAAATCATAAATTAGCACCCAGACTGACAGATTCTTACCTTCTGAAGCTACCCTTTTCTCATATCCTCTTCTCATGGTGCCATGTTTTACAGCTGTGACCTTGTGCTACAATATAGAAGCTTCACGCTATCAATGTCTTATGTTGCACATAAACACGCCATGTCCCTACCTTGTCTATTACTTGTATGAGACCATGGGCGTATTTATATTGTATGCTGCCCTAGGCCATTCAGATTTGTGCACCCCCACCGCTCCTCTTTTCCCCTCCTTATATCCCAAATCAAATCATGTCATTAAATTGTAAGATATATAGGAGAGAAGTTGTAAGGCCACATCTTGCTCTATCATTGTGTCACCAGCTCTACTATCCTTTCCAATCACTAATATAGTTGTCATCGCCCAAGTTTGTATGTAACACTTGCAAAATTGTAAGTTAGAAGAACGGAGGGAGAAGGAAGGAGGGGGGATGAGAGAAGGAGACGGGAGAGAAGGAGGGGGAGAAGGAAGAAGGGAGGGAGAGAGTAGAGGGTATGGGAGAGAGTGAGGAGAGGGAGAGAGTGAGAGAGAATGAGAGGGAGGGAGAGAAGGAGGGAGAGAGAGAGGGACGTGGTGAGAGAGAAGCAGGGAGGGAGAGAGTAGGAGGGGGAGAGAGAGAGGGGGAGAGCAAGAGAGAAGAGGGAGAGAGAGCGAAGGAGAGAGAGAGAAGGAGGGAGAGAAGGAGGGAGGGAGAGAAGGAAGGAGAGAGAATGAGATAGAGAAGGAAGGGAGACAGAGAGAGAGGAAGGGAGAGAGAAGGAGAGAGAGAGGAAGGGAAAGAGAGAGGAAGGAAGAGAGAGAAGGAGGAAGGGAGAGAGAGAAGGGGGGGAGAGAGAAGGAGGGAGAGAGATAGGAGTGAGGGGGAGATAGAAGGAGGGAGAGAGAGAGAGGGTGCACAGAGAGAGAAAGAGTGAGCACGGAGAGAGGGAGAGGACGCAGAGAGAGAACATACACTTTTTAATACAAGATTATAACGTCATTTTTTACTGGCAAGTGACTAGTATATAATAAGTAACACACGACAGACAATGTATCATTACTGCACTGGCCCCTTGTGGGCACAAATATTAATTAATGTATTAAGTGTTAGAAAACTGCTGGTGATGTTATTATTATTATTTATCATCCTTCGGGCCTCATTCAAATGAGATTTGGCCAATTCTAAAGGGCTCTATATAAGCACACAGCATATTTTTAAAAACTAAATTAAATTAAAAACTTCTGCAAAAAAATATGCTTTGTGCTTATATAGAGCCCTATTCAATTGCCCAAATCGCAATTGAATGAGGCCCTGTATTTGTAACATACCAGTACATTCTGCAGCGCTACACAGGGGTTAAGTACAAATCAAGACAGTTATCACAAATTGCAAAAGAATAGTAAAATATGTAACATTTAATAAAAATTAGAAACCGAAAATGCCTATCTAGTCTGCCCACTCTATCTACCTAAACATTTTTTCTTAATAAATCCTCAGGGTGGTCTTATACTTATGCCAGTTCTCTCTGTTTTTCCCACCACATCCACTGGAGACTGTTCCACGTAATGATTAGTTTTTATGTAATGTACTATTTTCCCACAGCACCCCTACATCATAATAACGATAAGACTTTAACAATTAAAACATTAGCGCTTTCAACAGGACTAATGGAAATCTAATCCGTCAGTAACACTGTCCCCGCGTTTTTATTACGTTTTTTAGATTTTTTTGCTGCTTTCTTAGTGGAAAAGCCTCACAGCATCTATAAGACGTCTCAGTATTAAAGCAAATACAAAATAGTGCAAACCTCTGATCTCCAGCTTGTTTAGTAGATTTTTATGTAAATACTCCGCTTTGCGCCACGGCGCCGATCTCCCACTCTAAGGCTGGGCGCGCTCCATCAGGGGCTTAATATCTTTCTTTTATTATAATAAAATGTAGATTTAGACAACTCCAACTAGCATGTAAAATACAGCATGTTCTGAGCTCACACGGATAAGACTCAAGTGGATATACATCTCAAGTGGATATACAAGCCATAAATGCAAAGAAACATGCATGGACTGGATGTGAAACGACCATTGCTTCTAAGCATTTGTGGAGAAGGGGTAGGTAGCAAAAATGAAATTCTCCTTCATACCACCTCCCTCATCACTCAGAACATACCCTCAGGCTCCAAGCTAATCCTGAAAGAGGGTGATGAAGTTTTGGAAAGGGTTAGGGCGTGTTTGTTGGGTGCCGGGAGAATATTCTGGATTATTTCAGTGATTTTGGCCACCAAAACGTGTTCCATGGCTGAATTAGTGTTGGATGGAGGAGTGTCATGCTGATTGTATGCTCTTGTGAAGAACTTTACCTTATAATGTGCAGAATATTCAGTTTTATTGCTAATCATTAATAAAAAAATTAAATTAAACCCTGTTGTAATAGCCCTTTAACTCATAACAGGGGCAGATGTAGCAGTGGTGCAATGCACCAGGGCCCTGTTTTGAGGGGCCTTAGCTAGTGCTGCATTATTTTTATTATTTTTGTAAAAAATTATGTGTTTCTGCGGCCTGGGGGCCGACCCACCACAGGCCATCCTGTGACTGTCCAACTCGGCCCCCTGCAACACCCCTATAAGCCCCTCCCTATAGGATAACTCATCCAATAATTAAACAAATCATGCATGCGTGATCTCACACTCGCAAGTACTCAAGGAGTATTAGGTAAGGTAAGGAGTTTGCTGGAAAGTCCAGTATAAGTATGGTAATGTAAATGGCGTCGCTCAGTCATGCCCAACTTTCCATGACCTCATCAACAACACACCATGCTGATCCCCTTTGTTTTTATGGCAGAGATACTGGAGTGAGTTGCCAGTTCCTTCTCCAGTGGGCCACTGCATATAGCTCCTGGTATTCCCAGGTGGTCTCCCATCCAAGTACTGACCAGTGTGAAATCTTTGCTGGATATGAACCCAGGATGCTGTGGTGAAAGCACCTGCATCCTAACCCCTGCACCACCATAAGTATGGCAGAGATGCTTTTTTTTTTTTTATTGAAAATAGGAAAAAGGCACATTTTAGGGCTGATATGTCCTTTTTGAGCCAAATGGTATATAATTACTAATAGTGACTTTTTACCTTAATATTTATCTTTAAGTTTCGGACCACTCATATACACTTAGGAGGGTGAATTGTACATGAGTGGTCAAAAGCTTAAAGATAAATATGAATTAGTAATTATAGAAATTAAGCATATCAAGGAAAATAAATAAACATTTAGAGTCTGAAATAATGCAAAAAAAAAAATATTATGGATATAAAAAAAAATATATATAGTGAGGGGGCCTGCAACCAACTGCATCTTATCAAAGAGAGAAAATGATACATTGTTTATTTTATTTGATACATTATGTTTCACAGAATTCCGACACTTTCTGTACATATCACCCAGAAAGGTCCCAATTATAGCTGAGGATTCTGGGTAGTAACATAAACACATCCATTATGGGACATGGGGATTTCACCAGGACTATAATATTTACTTATGTATTTGTTATATTAATAATGTCTTAAAAGCTCTGTTTTTTCTGCCTAAAATCTTACAAATATTGGTTTCTCCCCTCTGCAGCTCATGAAGACACTGTCTAAGTACAGGGGGTATGTTGTCTCAAATTATACAATCAGTGGCAATATTCTGCAACATGCTCCTTGAGAGTGATCACTGACAGGCTAAATTGAAATACTGCACTTCACCGTCTGTGTATTCATGAGCTGCATGAGCTACAGAGGGCAAATGGTATGATTTTAAGCAGAAAAGGACGGTTTTAAGCACTTCTTAATAAAATAAAGTACATAAAAGTAAATAAATCCCCAGGTATATTATATACTAGTGACACCAGAACCCGTCCATGCCCCTGTAACATCTTATACCAATCTTAAGGTCTTGTGTGTAATTACAACCTGATCCTTGGGTGACACCTGTTCTATTATATTCATTATAAGAACACTTCAAGATGGAAGTGCTTATCCAAGGAACCTATCCAGAAATAATTGTTTTGACCTCTGACCTTCACAAGTGGCCGGCGGTAAAAGCTGGTGACCTTCCAGTGCTCATTTCCATAATAAAGGACCAGCGATGGATCATATTTATTATATTCTGTTTTAAAGAACTTTTCCCAATGTTGTTACAAAGCGTCCTTTATTGTAACTGTTATATTAAGTTTTGTTATAATGATGACAGGCATTGTGTCCTTGTGCCTAAAAGGATTTGATACCTGCAAGGAGTGGGATGAACAATGGATTCAGATGAGATCTCTATTCAGTTCTGTTTTCTAAACAGCACACTTGACAATAGAAGTCAATGGAAGAGTAAGCCCCTATAGGATAACTACACCCCTCAAGCTACAGGCAAACTAGCAGTCTAATATGAAATCCACAATCAAAGTCAATTAAATACAAGATTTTCTCTAAAAATTGTTCGTATCCTTTCTGTTTTATGACCACCAGCAGTGGCAATCATTGGCCAATAGGTGTCGAGGACAAAATTTTAGCCAATTTCTTGTTAGTGTAAAGCTTATCATCTGCCACAATCCTAACCCTAAACCCTAACCCCAACCTGACGTGTTTTTATCATTCAGTTATGTATGACTCTCTGTGACCTCAACTCAACATGCTGATCCACTTGATATTCATGGCAGAGATACTGAAGTGGGTTGCCAGTTCCTCCTCCAGCGGGCCACAACATACAGCTCCTGGTATTCCTAGGTGATCTCCCATCCAAGTACAGATCAGGCCTAACCCTGCTTGGCTTCAAGGGGGTGTGACCTCTTGGTTACCTGACTGGAATCAAACCCAGGTCACAGCAGTGAAAGCACCGAATCCTAACCACTGGACCACCAGGGAACCCATCCCCTTAAGCTAGAGACAGTCTAACAGTCCAAGATGGAATGGCTCACAACACAAGCAGAGTCTTGTAATATAAGATTTTATCTGATAATGTTTCTATGCTCGTCTCTTACACAGCAGCTAATGGTGATATTTTGTTACAATGTTGCTTTAAAATCTCTAGAGTGTTGTGTGTGTATTTTAACGCAATTGCACAGCCTAGTGTTCATTTGTGGTATTGCAGGCTTGCAATGCTGTACTGTTATTATTATTGAAATGCTCTTATCATCATCATCATTTTTATTTTTACTAGCAACTTGCCGTCAAAAATGACGGGGCAATAAAATTGTAAGGCAGGTAATGCTGTTTGCCACAGACATTAATTTTTTTGGTGGGTTGAGATCATCCGGCGCTCATTGCAAGCCTCTTGGTTGTATTTTTTTTTCTGAGAGCCGCTTTTGCTGTTATTGGTGAATGGCTTTTGTGTTTATTGGGATAGTGTTTTTTTGTTTTAATTAAATAATTATGAAATTACTAAATTAATATACCTTACCTATTTGTAAGTAATATATGCAGGAAGCATTGTGCTGAAGAGCTGACAATCGGTTTTGATGTTGCTGCAGCATACAATGTCGGTTTGCACTGTTGTGGAGCTGAGGTGTGTCAGCAATGTGTGCAGTGTGTAGTGTAAATAGGCTGCGTGCGCGATGGGGAAGCCGTTAGTGTAGCTGTGTACTTCCGCATTGTGTAAGTTAGTGTTGTGAAATGGCGCCGAATGGGTATGTGGTACGCGGGTGTGGATGATTTTGCGTCCTTGCTAAAAGTGTATGTTGTACCTCGTACGGCTTTTTTGAAAATCCGTCTGTGTTTGGTGGTGTTTTGCGTCTTTCGGGTCCTGTAGCCTTGTTTTCGTTTTTTTCGGCGGCCATTTTTTCTCTCGCTAAGGGGATTTTCGGGTGTCTACTCGGGAGTTTGGACTTATATTGAGGTGTAACTTCACTTTCAGAGGTCCAGGGTGCCCCCCTTGCTGTGGCTAATCTTTTTATGTCTTTTTTGTGTGTATTTATTGTGTTTTTAATGTTTGCAGGTGCACGCGTTTCGACCGCTAAGGTCGTATTTTTGCGAGTTCGTATGTTTTTTTTTCTAAGTCCTGCGGCTCGTATTTTTTTGTGTAAGTCCATGTTTAGTGATTGCGTGTTAGATCTATTTTATTAAAGTGCCGCTTGTGTGGGTGTTTGTAACCGCATGTGAGGCGCTGTAGAGGGGGGGTCTCGTGCCCCCATCATCCACCTGACAAAGGGGGACAGACTTTATGAAAGTTTATGGGTGCAATTTTTTGCTTGTAAATTGAATTGTTGTTGTTCAGTCATACAGTCATGTCCGACCCTCTGTAACCCAACGGACCGCAGCACTCCAGGCACATTGCATCATTATGTATGTGGTTGTGCTTATCCATAAGTTTTTCTTTGCAAAGATACCAGAGTGGGTTGCCAGTTCCTTCTCCAGTCTGACCTTTGTGCTATGACTTGCCCATATTGGGTGACCCTACACAGTATGACTCACAGCTTCATTAGGGTACACAAGCCCCATCGCCACAACAAGGTAGTGATCCAGTATATTAATGCCCCCACGCACTCTTCAGCAGCTGTCGGATGCACTACAGTCTGCACGGCTCCAGATACCCTTGCCAACCTTCCAGCATCTTACTGACTCACTACTATAATGTCTAGCTGCTGGACATGCAATGGGGTTATTCAGGATATTAGCTGGCGGTCATAATAATGTGCATCGTGAGAGTGTGTGTATTTCAGTTACAATATTTACATTGCACCCTGGGAATTCTCTATATTGACATACAAATGGTGATACAAGTATAAACACACAAACATTTAATGGTGCATGTGTGTGTATGTATGTATATATATATATATATATATATATATATATATTAAATCTAAAAGTAGGTTTTAGGCTTATTAGATGTCTAATTTTAAGTAAAATAATAATACATTTTTTATATAACTAAACACTTGGGTTAGTCTTATTCCCTTTAGTTGACCGTGTCCCTTTAAACCTAATGTAAGTTTGGTTTGTGAAATTCCCAGTCACGAGGAAGTGGTTTTGATGATGAAATTTATATTACACATTTCCAAGAAATGCAATTACTGTATTTCGCAAACACCCTGTCACAAAGCTTTGTCCATCACCGGAGCGCCCCCTTTTGTGGGTTATTGTGGGGTCTTCTTCCTGCAGCAAGTTGGATGAACCTCTGTATTCTTAGAAATATCAGATCTTTATCATGTGGCCAATAAGATAATACATGAATGGAGTGGTTCTCCAAAGATACTTCATACAACGCTTGTTTTTTCTATCATGATTGGATCATTGAAGTAAGAGTATTAAGTAGCAAAAATAACTAAGTAGCAAAAATCATTAATTTTTAAAAACTTCTATATTATGCGTTGATACAATTCTAGATTAGGGTTTAAGTTTATTTGTGTGTGGTCTTTAACACTTAACAAAATGTGCTAAATTGTGGAGATTTTTTTTTTCAGGGTGTGTGTTTGTGTTCAGTTGTGTCCGACTCTCCATGACCATGTGAACCGTAAACCACAATGCTGATCAACTTATTCATGGCAGAGATACTGGAGTGGGTTGCCAATTCCTTCTCCAGTGGGCCACAATGTTCAGCTCCTGGTATTCCTAGGTGGTCTCCCATTCAGGTCCAACTCTGCTTGGCTTCAGGGTGGTGTGACCTCTTGGTTCCCTGACTGGATTCAAACCCAGGTCGCAGCGGGGGAAGGCACTGAATACTAACCACTGGACCACCAGGGAACCCTTTTTTTCCCAGAGTACTATACATAAAATAGTATTATTGTATAACTGCAGTCAAGCAGTTGCTTCAAAATTTCTATTTACCAGCAAATCATTTATTTTAGAAAAAAAATAAAATCATATCTTTTTTTTTTTAAATGTGTGGCAAACCAGCTATACTGTTTCCCCTCCCATTGTTTTCTACCGTGTGGATGAGACCAACATCTCCTGAGGCCATTGATCAAATTAGTTGTATGGACAAGTAAGCAGTGTGAAGAAATACTCACATAATCACTATACTGGACCGTTACTGCTCATTATATTTTTGAGATTACAAAATACATGGGAGATTTCCCTTACCTGCAACTCTATCTAAATATTGTCATCAATTTGTCTTTAAAGTTGAAAAAAAATATAACTTTAAACCTTTATAGAGATTTATTAATAATTTAATTATAATTCCTGGGGTGTATGAGCTGGACTGAGTTCTGGGCAAGGGCACTCAGTGCATCTCTCAGAGATCATGTATTAACTCACAATGTCATCAGATGGACTTTGTACTCAAGTCTTCTATCTGCTAATTATGGCTCTGAACTACAGTAAAGGGCAGTCACCAAGTAAAACATCAGCATCTTTACATTAACCCTTTGTAATTACTGTATATAGCATGCTTACAAAGATACATTAATGAGGTACTTTCTTAGACAACACTTCCTGTCCATTACTCTCATGGGTATCCTGAAGCAGCAACCACTGTACCACCAACACTAACTCAATATTTAAATGGCCACTGTAGTTGGAGACAAACTACACTTGTTTGTGGTATGTGACATTGAAAGCTGTGTACGCTAACAGAAAATATATTTTTTTACAGCAATTCAGAATAATTGTTCAATTTTCTCTTCTAGCCATTCTTCCCTTTATATACTTAGACTTATTATATTCCCTGTCTGCACATAATGTTGAAGTTGGTTCATGTATGTATATTAGCCACAACTCATGCATACAAATGAACACACAATATACAACTAATACACATTTATACAGTATATTTGAATATAGAGAGTGGTTTATCTTTTTCTTTAATTTCCTTTACTTAAACTCCCCCACTTATACTAGAACTGCACTCCACCATATATTTAAACTCCCCCACTTATACTAGAACTGCACTCCACCATATATTTAAACTCCCCCACTTATACTAGAACTGCACTCCACCATATATTTAAACTCCCCCACTTATACTAGAACTGCACTCCACCATATATTTAAACTCCCCCACTTATACTAGAACTGCACTCCACCATATATTTAAACTCCCCCACTTATACTAGAACTGCACTCCACCATATATTTAAACTCACCCACTTATACTAGAACTGCACTACCCTCTATTTAAATGTCCCCACTTATACGGGAACTTCCCCATTTTATTTACACTCCCTCATATACTAGAACTGCACTCCTCCTTTTATTTAAAACCCCCCACATATACTAGAACCACTCCATGTTCACCGCTGTCGAGTTTGCTCCTCCCTGTTTAAATTATGTTTTATCTGCACAGGGATTAAACCAAGATCACTGCCCACCACTCAGATTTCAATGTACAGTGGTTCTGTAAAGTATTGTGGTGGTAAACACTCACACACAAATTAAATGTAAAACTTCACAATAACTACAACAGCATTTCTCATTGCACGATGCATTAATTTGTTTATTACATAGGAACCATTTCAAATCTTCCTGTGTGATAGCTGTGTATTGCTCTACAAAATAACGATCATCATCATTAAAATCTATTACAAACGTATGCTTCATTAAACAAAGATATGCTAGGTGTTATATCATAAATTCCAATACAGGCCTTCAATTATATTTGTTGGAGGTAGAGAGGGGAGCACTATACTGAATACATGTTCAGTGTATCTGTTACCAGCATTCAATAGAATAAAACATGTACATAAACACATCTCATGTTAATACCAGTCTATCATTAATCAGACATTTACATTCAGTAATACATGAGTACATTCACGTTATCAATATGAGTAGGCTGCCAACGGGTTATTTCATTGGTATGTGTGTGTACAGTAACCATTGGTTGCAAAAAATATATTATGAAGATGAAGTATATAAAGATTCTCCAAAAATACTTCAATACACATATTAGGGACACTTATTTTTTGCCAACATGACGAAAAGCTCAAGTACCTAGAACTTATATATAAATATATATATATAAAATTCAGAATTAGGGAGGCTGGCTCTTAAACTACTTTATTTGGCCAGGTACCAGTACCTGCAATCCCCTTTCCTTCAGGGAAAAATTCCTCCAGACCAGATCCTGCCACCCTATAGAATACCATTGATGTGGTTGTCTACAAGCTTCATTTAAATGACCACTGTCATGTTTGTGACATACGTCATAAACCAACAACATGAGCAGCTTTGATTCTAAAATCTAAATCTCCCCAGATATTTATTTGTATGTATGTATGTATGTATGTATGTATGTATGTATGTATGTATGTATGTATAAGCTATTTTACGGTCTGTATATACAATATAGCAATTATGGTCACTTCAAATTTAAGTAAAAATATACTTGCATGAACCTCACTCTGGATAACATACTTTCACATGGTTCTTTTGCCATTATTTATCCTTTATAAATATTTAACTGCAACCATTATACAGAGTTTAGTACATACATTGAATCCTGAAAGCCATAATACGTTTAATTTTCCTCTGTTTTACTAGCAGAGTGTGCAAAAGCTGCTGAGGTATATTGGTGCCCATGACGGGGGATGAAATGCTGCACCAGCAAAGAAGCCAAAATACAGTTATTACTGAAATCTGCTTTCCTAAGAGTTATTCAATGTTCTTATTTCTACACTCTTAGAAATTAATTCCTGGCAGGAACACACAGTTTAAACAAATCAACTACTTAAGTTGATTAATGATGCACTAAACTCATTTGGCTCACTCTAGAAATGTGCTAAATTAACTTGGTGATAAACGTGTTTGCAAAATTATTTAAAAAAATAAGTATTTGTGTGCAGTGAAAATAATAACCATTCCAGTTTAAAAATAAGATCTATTAAAAAGGTATTTATCAGTTCTACCTAAAGGGACAATGTAGTCCAATATTTTTATTATGCTATCAAAAAGTAGTATTATTGATAATAGGCAAAAAGTTTCATTAAGGTAAAAAAATTAGACATAAGCCTTATATGTATTACGGATTTATGCAACTTTATGCATAAATAAATAACAAATGCTATCTCAATTGTTATATTAAGCCCCCCTTTACGGTCTATATGGCAAGTATTAATAAGTTACATAAAAGCATACATATGTATGAGATTAGCATTGATTATTTACATTTCTATAACAGACCATATACTTTATGTACCTCATTTGGAAGTTGACAGGACAGGGAGATCTTTTCAAAGACAAAAACAAGGATTTATCTAGATTGTATATAATAGAAGATATATTATAGATTGTATTTTTAATTGTTTACCCATCAATAATTTTAGTTCTCTGAAATCTAGCACTGAAAATATCAGATTATAATGTCCCTTTAGAGTAGGTCACAAAGCCAAATGCTAAGTTTCCACCATGGGCAAGGCTGACACATATATAGTGACACTTATTGTTGATATTTACATGGCGTCCCTTGGTACCCATGAGAAATCATACAAGTGTACCACAAATTGTAGGTGTTGTATAAAAGCTTCAGAAGAACGACCAACGCCTCATCCGATACCAGCACAAGTTGCTCCTCACCCCAGACGTCCATGATGGATTTATCTGGAGCGATTCATTCGGTGATGGACGATCAGGGAAGGCTTGGGCTCTCCAAGTTACTTTTGGGTTCTTGTAGATTTTAGTCTCGCTTTGCACCCCCGCTGGTTTTATCTAAGCAAAGAGGTAAAAATACATTGCACGTTAATCCAAGAGTAGCAATAGCAGGAGTAATTTACAGAAATCTAGCGAACAGTTATATTTTTGAAAAAAAAGTTGCAGTTTTTCCAGCAATGTTTTGGGGTAGGTGAATAAACAGGAAACAATATATATTCTCCTGGATACAGATTAGACAATCTAATGAAGTAGGCCAAGACCACACCATGATATTACAATCAGAAACCTCATAATACAGCACAGGCTTCCATTTTTTTTTTGTCTTTTTAACGGGCTGATAATAATGAAATAATAATAATAAAAAATAAAAAAATCTATCTAGATCTGCGACTAATGGTAGCAATATTTTTAAGGTGTCCAGCTCTCCTCATCCTACTTTGATCCTGAAGGCCAGTAGATAAGGTCTCAGGATCCTAGGACTTGCTGTTGTGCTCGGAAACAACCGCTTTGGTGGGGGAGAATCCTGAGGTGAAGTGCTGCAGGTTGACATGGGCAAAAACACTAAGTCAGAGGCGCTCATCAGAGAACAAACCAAACCAACTCAGAAGAGTGACCCAGCCCTGAAATACCAGGCAATTCTACCCTGAACAGGGGAAACAGCAAACCCCAGACGCGTTTCGGCCTTTATGGGCCTCGTCAGTGAGGTGCAGCTGAACTCCCTAAGGCACAGTGAGCAAGGGGTCCACGTCTGGATTCCCCTATTACCCTTAGGGAGACTAAACCCTAAGGGTAATTGGCATAAACAAAAACACTAAGAGGCGCTCAGAGAACAAACCAACCTTAATAGATTAGTTCTATGGCCATGATAAGCCACTGTGAGAGCAAACTCTTTTAGCTCACTTAGGTTGACTTGGGAATAGTAACAGTTGCAAAGTGATCTTTAGATATCTGCAGATCTGAAGTGTGACAGTTGTGTTCATGTGTATGTTCTTTAGCAGCTCACATCACCTAACTTACAAAGGTGTTATAGCTATTAAAGGTTCCGATGCAGGCCTCATTCCAGTGACTCCCTAGCACCAACACAGAGAAACCCAGATGGGAGGACCTAACGGTGGGATCCGTTGATTGACCAGTTCAATTGGTCCATCCTATTGACATGCACCACTGCAGTAAACTATCCTCAATAAATCTGCACTGAGACTTAAAGCAATACAGAGGTGAATAAACATCAGCCAGACTCCAAGATGTGAATTCTGCAATTAGAATGTAAATGCTGATCTGTCACATCTACTTTATGACTAAGGTTCAGAAATCAAGGACCCAGAGTCAGCTGCCCACTCACTGCTACACAACGGGGTTAACTATTAATCCTTTAAGAGAGATCTGCAGAAACCAGGGGAATGGGTTCATGCAACATATTTCTTTACCCGTTCCCAGAATCTTATCTTCCGCTGAGATATTGTGAAGTTTCTTATTTAGTATTGTGGAAGCAGTTACTGATCCTCCATTTGGCGTCAGCACAAATCATCTTTTTTAGCTTCTGGTATGTTTTGGAAAGTTACCGAATAGTTTATTACAAGATAAATATGTGGAAAGTCTCAAATGTACACAGTCCAGGTGAGGCTGT
This sequence comes from Discoglossus pictus, assembly GCA_027410445.1. Taxonomy (NCBI): domain Eukaryota; kingdom Metazoa; phylum Chordata; class Amphibia; order Anura; family Alytidae; genus Discoglossus; species Discoglossus pictus. Next base: position 36,117,344 of record CM050172.1, on the reverse strand, counting down.
AACTTAGTCTGTGCTCATGATGTATTGATGAAATTAAAGGATCACTGTAGTGCATTTACAAGTAGAGCACATATTTTTTTTTTAATGCAAACACAATAAATAAGAGTTCATATTTTTTTCTTATTTGCAAAAATTTTCATTTTTTCCCTCAATCACAAAACATCTATCGGTTTCATTTTATAGGGCATTAAGAAATTGTCAATAGGTTGTACTAAGAATTTTTTTTAACAGTAAATCCTGAAAGATACTATGTGCATCTTATTATGCTAACTAGTAGCTTAGAGTGCATGATAATAGTGGAGAAGCTGTGGCACTATTTAGCACATAAAAAAAAAAAAAAAAAAACTAAACACTATTTTGGAACTGCTCATTTGCATAAACAATGCAGAGTATCTCGGAATGATTTACTTTACAGTACATAACCAGATTTTCATGCTCTTAGTAATAAAAAGATTTTGGAGTGACTGTCCTGACTTTCTACACTTGTACGAATTTCAAACAAAATGCACAAATAGAGTATTAAAGGACCACTTTTAAGTAATAGCTATAAGAAAACTCTTGAATAAAAGGTTACTTTGCATTTAAGCAATGGATTACTATTTAATCATGCATCAGAAGCTATATAAGCCCAGATCTCTCTCTAACCCCTGAATGAAGTATTGTGCCTGGAGTGGAGCTATTCTGGGTAGAGTGCTATCTAGATTGGATAGTGGGTGACAGCTTTTAGCTATATACAAACACACTTTCTAGTTAAGGTTACACAGCTCCCTGATAAAAACGTGTAGTTTCCAATTAGCCCCCCCCCCCCTCCGAGTGGATCCACTCCAGCCACAATACTTCATTCAGGGGGTGGAGAGATCCAGAGCTGGAGACCATTAAAAAAAGGAATTGATTGTTTAAATGCCCAGTAATAGTTTAATAAAAAGGTTTATTTCTTATCAGGCCATTCTTTAGAGACCCCTTTAAGTATCAAAATATAAAATGTAAAAGAATTTGAATGTATTTTTTTTTTACCCAGGAACTGAAGTGTAAACCAGCCCAAGTACAAGTCATCATTAGAAGATAATTATATTTACCAGTGGGGACGAACTTTAGCGAGCTGCTGAATATTCAGAAGCGAGACTGCCCCTTCTTGGGGCCATCGCCGATAAACTCGTGACCCAGACCGTTTCCACATTTTCCACATGAGACCTTGAAGACAGAACAAGAAGGTTACCAAAAAGGGGACACAACTGCACGCGTCTAACTCTAATCAGAAGCTTGAACTAAGATGTGATGCTCCTTAATATTGCATGTCACCATTTATTCCATAATGGACCACTGTAGTCATATATTTAAGGGGTGCACCGCTTTCGGAAATGTAAAAACATGCAATGCTATTATATTGCAGTGGAATCTACCATTTTGGTTTTTGCATTTTGTTTCCACAAATGTGAAGTGTGTGCATGCAGAGGAAGGTTTTATCTGCTATAGTGGAAATGTGGTGGCTACAAAAGCCAGTGAGTTCAATGGACCAATGGAAAGCACCTCATCACAATGATATACGCTGTAGTGAAATTGAGCTCAGTAAAGCGAAAATAACCCCACGATAAGAAAAGGTACATATTGATGCGGTTTCATTTATAACTGTATTTTATGTAAAATAATGTGTTTTTTCCCCAGAAATGACAACCTAATAAAATGATTAATGATGTGCTTTTGCATGGCCTTTTAAAGGGCCCCCATTTTATATAAAGTAACTAGAAGAAATGGAGGAACTTTTGAGGAAATACATTCTGCAAATTATCTAACACTTCCACTAGTGTTATCTAAAACAATGTATTGCAATTATGTTTTTCTAATGTGAATACGTATGTGTGTTCTGTGTCTTCCATATATTTGGTCCCAGCACTGGGTTTGACACAGCAAAAAACTTTAATACAGAGTAACAACCAATCCGGCTAGCAACACGGACAGCATAAAACTAACAGGATGTGGCCTTTACCTTAAAAAATAAATAAACAGTTGGATCCAATTGCTCAGTAACAAATTAAATAAAATCACTATCAATCTTATGTTCTGTATTTGAAGTTTGTTGGTCTAATGCGTACACTTTCTATTTAATTTCTATTTACCGTATTGGTCCGAATATAAGCCGCACCTTTTTTCTGATTTTTGAGCTTGCGAGTTACGGGCGCGGCTTATTTTTGCGACCGTAAAAAAAATCATTGCCGATTTGCGAACTTCGCTGGTTACGTGTGCGGCTTCTATTCGCGAACGCAAAATGACTGCCGATTTGCGCGATTGCGAGTGAAGGGTGCCGATTTTCATGCTTGAAAATGCGGTATTGAATAGCGATTTCCGGTTTTAGAGATTCTAACATCCTGTAAAGCCTGTAACCTGCAAAAGAAGTTACAGTGCTAATTAGAAAGCCTGTTTCTTGCAATGGCTGATCACTTTGAGAGTCTTTTCTCTCCAATTTTACGGGTGTGGCTTATATTTGAGTACTATCTTTTTTCTATTTTTTCCCCTTGAACTTTACGAATGCGGCTTATATGCGGGTGCGTCATATTCGGACCAATACGGTATGTAATGGCATAATCTGGGGAGCAGAATCCCTAACATTTATTGGGTAGGGTGCTGGTGAGAACATTAAAGAACCAGTTTGGCCAGTAACCAACTAATAATATTAATAGCTGTGCACACTATGAGCATAAAAAGGACTTCAAAGAAAATCTTACTTTTAGCAGACGACTCATGTCATGGACATCTAAAGCATTGACGGGGGAAGTGTGCCTACGTATTTATCTAAATGGCGATTACAGCTTTCAGCAGAAAAATCGACAGTAACCATGAAAAACTGCAAGCATGTCAGCCCATATGCTCTAGCAAGATCTGCTAGAAGTAAGACTCTCCCTGAAAGTAATATTATTTTCATTATCCATGTCAAGAATATACCAGTTTTTTCTACAGCCATCCTTAAAATCTTAAATTAAAGGGGCACAGTCAAAGGTTGCATACAGCACTTTTAGAGGAAAACCTGTTCAAATAAAACATCTACAAGGAGCATGTTGGCAGCTTCTCATGCAATCCAGAGGTAGAGCGTCTTACCTTGAAAGCATTGGGTCTTTCTAAGTACTTGGACACACTGTCTTCATGAACGGTTTCTGTGAATGCCGGCCATGGGGATGAATGTTCATATTTAGTGCGGCTGGAAAACAGCTCATAGCCACATTTGGAGCACACGTATGTCCCTGAGGAAAAAGACAGAGAGATCCATGTGAAACAGACACACGTATTATAAGATGAATCACCAAAATGTAATCCTGAGATATATCAATTGTGTACAGTAATTATAAGATGTACAGAAATTGCATCAGCGTGTCTAATGTCTCATGTTCATGAGAGCTTACACTCCAGACATTATTACTGGGAATGTGACAGACGCATAATGTATAGCGATCTAGTAACCAGGCGTCTCTGTTATTGGGTTCGGGCCAGTTAGTTGCAATAGGGTGTGTTGGTTGTATACATTAGGAATGAAGGTTTCTGTCAATAGATGTGTTAGGAGTTGTAAGTTATGAGAAATGGATGGGAGTGAGAATATGGAACAAGGAGAGGTACAGATCCTAAGCAGAGCCTGGCAGTTGGGGGAGTATTTGGAGACAATGGCAGTGGGTCACAGTTTAACAGATTTGATGCCCTTATTCTGCACAGCAGAAACATTTTTTGCTCTTTTCTACCAAACTGTGCCTTTGAAACTCTTTGCACTCTAAATCCTCCATTACTTGGGTCTTTCATGCAAGCACGAGTTACTATCTGGCTGTTTGTAAGTCCCAGTCCCTGCATTTCCTCTAAGTCCGTGACCACTCCTGAAAATGTAGCTTTTAAAACTGACATTTAAAAGTTAGTTGAAAAAGGATCTGCCCAGGAGGCTGCTTTATCTGTCTCAATCTATGCAGTGGCAAACCCAGAATGGATGGGTAGAAGTTACAGGAGGGCCTCCTGGCCAGAGTCTTTCCCACATCTTGGACACCTGGAGAGTAATAGCTGTACTAGACCCTTACACACTAAGGCCCTCATTCAATTGCAATTTGGCCAATTGAATAGGGGTCAAAATAAGCACATAACATTTTTTTTTTTAAATAAGTTTTTAGTTAGTAAACATCTATCCAAAAGCAAGGTTTTCAATAACTAAAAACTTCTTTAAAAAACATATGCTGTGTGCTTATTTAGAGCCCTATTCAATTGGCCTAATCGCAATTGAATGAGGGCCTAAGGGTCTATTACAGCTATTACTCTCCAGGTGTCCAAGATGTGGGAAAGACTCTGGCCAGGAGGCTCTCCTGTAACTTCTACCCATCCATTCTGGGTTTGCCACTGCATAGATTGAGACAGATAAAGCAGCCTCCTGGGCAGATCCTTTTTCATTACCAACTGATAAAGGGGTGGAGGAGAGGTATACGATATCTGGCATAAGTTCAAATGCAAGTGCTAAAATCTACACTGTTCTTTTTTTCTATAAATACTGATTTTATTGATTATTTGTTTATTAAATAAATAAATTAAGCCCTTCACTATAGTGTTCTTCTAAGGAATTAATCAGAACGGAGTTGTCTGTAGTTTTGTATCCAAATTACAAAGTACACGTCTTTCCTAAGGCACCAAACATCTAACCACTAGACCTGGACATCATGGTCTTACACAAGGTCATTAATCATCCTTCATTTCCACATATCCTGTATAAAAAGACATTGCATAAAATGTGCCACGAACAACCCTGATGCACCCATAACAAGTCTCTTATTTATAGTATTAATGTCACGTATCTAATCTATTAGTCGTATTAATAGCAGTCACCAGAACCTCCGAAACTATCATCACAGACAGGGGTGCAATCCCATACAGTTACATTAAGAACACTCTACTGGTGGGCTTCTTAAGTTAATGGCTACTAAGTATACGTTTTAAGAAAAAAATAATACTTAAAATATATTTTACAGCAAACACAATAATTATTAATTATTTATAAACAACCAATATTTTATGCAGCTCCATACAAAATATCAAAAGCATCACAATACAGAAGGAACAGACACCCCTGCCAGGCTGCTTTCTATTAGAGGTGATTGAGTAATGATACAAAAAGGAGTGGGGGATGCACATGTGCACCTGCATGCCTTAAACTAGTCTGATATGCACTAGCCAAAATAGTATTAACCAGTTTTATTGCAACATTCAGTGCAACTTTCATGAGGTAATGGTCACTGTTTGTGGCTGCATAGTCTGGGCAGGAGTGATCATGTTGTGTAAGAGATGAGCATGTGTGAGGAAGAGACCTCTGTGGTCTCACCAGGTTATGCAACTGGATAAGGTACCTTATGCAACATATCTGCTGTCTACAGGCCTAGACACCATAATACACACATACACTATATATATACATATATATATATATATATATAAAGTTACAGTCCCAGGCACCTGTTACACACATAGGCTGAGGACCACACACTGACACTAAATCCCAACACACTGATACTATAACAAGTTATAACCCCACACTGTAACACCCCCATCCTCGGTGCCACATGTGCCAGTCACTACATTATTACCATTCTTGAAGTGATCTTTATAAACCTCTCCACCAAAGAACGAGCAGAACGACATGTTGAAGCCAGACAGTCCGTCACTCAGATAGAACTGACCCACACCGGCCACCGCCTGCTACTGACTGACGTCTGATTGTTTGGCGTGTAGGACAGCATGCCGGGGGCGGGGTAAGGCTGAACGTCAGGTGAGGCAATGCGTACCACGTGATCGCTTGAAAAGGCGGACATGTTGGTTGGGGAACAATGTCATTTGTTTTGAGAACCAGTCTGAATTAAGCTATTTTTGAATTGACTACATGTCACTAACCCTAACCACTAATCTAAGCCCTAACCACTAACCAGAAACACTAACCCTAACCCCTGACATTAACCACTAACCCTGACCCTAATCCCTGCACCTATCCATCGACCCTAACCACTAACCCTAACTGTAACCACTAACCCTAGCCCTAACCGTAAATCATAACCCCAAACACTAACCCTAACCCCTGACCTTAACCACTAACCCTGACCACTGACCCTAACCACTAACCCTGACTCTAAACCTAACCACTAAACACTAACCCTTACTGTAACCACTAACCCTAGCTCTAAACCCTAACCATAAATCCGAACCCTAAACAATAACTCTGGCCCTAACCCCTGGCCTTAACTACTGACCCGAGCCACTAACCCTGACTCTAATCCTAATCACTAACCCTAAAGCTAGGAAATTAACTAAAATCTCAGCCGCATCACCTAGCAGCTACTGGCCGCCACTGTGCCACTATAATTTATTGGTATAAAATGTCATTCACTGTTAAATATTATTTAAAAAAATATAATTTCATAATTTTTAATGATAGTTTATAAATTCTCATTAATACATCACTTAAGTATTTTAATATATAGCCAGGTTTGGGTCACTGCAGTACTAAATTGCATCATACTTTTTTCCAACTTGATTAGTATTTCTTTTTACAAAGTTGCTTGCTAACAATGAGGTGATGCAACATTACCACCTGACTTGACCTAAGCAAGGCCCAGTTGGTATGTGCATATAAGAGTTTATACCCAATCCCCCATCACATATATAGTTGGGAGCATGCGAAGGTCGCAGTTGCTGGCAAGGAGCGCCAAAGGCAATAAATACAAAGGCAAAGACCTTAACGCCCGAACCCTGCGCTCATGAAAACATTAAAAACACAATAAATAAACACAACAAATACATAAAAAGCTTACCCACAGCAAGGGGGAAGTACACAGCTACCCTAACGGATTTTCCTTGCGCACGCAGCCTATTTACACTACACACCACACATTGCTGACACTTACACATCAGCTCCACAACAGTGCAAACGACATTGTATGCTTCAGGAACATCAAAACAGATTGTCAGCTCTTCAACACAATGCTTCCTGCATATATTACTTCAAAATAGGTAAAGTATATTCATTTATTAATTATTTAATTAGCATACAAAAAAAACATATACACAAAAAAAAAACTCTCACAATAAACATAAAAGCCATTCACTGCGCCACTCACAACGAGCGCCAAAGCTGCTCATAGCACACAAAGCCTTACAATAAGCACAAAAAACACATCATCGCCGCCCAAACAATAACACGAAAAGCGCCTATCTCGACCAAACAGCATTACCTGCTTTACAATCTTATTGCCGTCATTTTTTGACCGGCAAGTCACTAGTTAAATATAAAGATTAGACACAGACCACTTCTTGGGAGATAACTGGCTACAGCGTTTATTGTTAAACACAACATGACGTAATAACCATAACAATAAATAAATAAACATAACCACAAGGGGAGGAGCCTGGACAGAGACAGTACACCCTACGCCCTGAAGCCTTGTCCAGGGCCTACCGTGTTGGAACATCCGTACCACCGTAGGGTAGGATCTCACCCATTTTACCACTGTCCCAGCGACTCCCCTCACCACCCGCCGCTGTGACATAGATAAACAAACTTTTGATAAAATATAATATATACTTCATTAATACATCCACAACAACAAGTGCTTCAGACAATAAATACATTAATCCACCACTTACCATTATTCATCCATTTTTTTTTTTTTTTTTTAATAATGTACAACATATACATCTCTTGGGGTGGCCTACGGGCCCTTCAGTATGTCAGTGTCAGCACCTGTCCCTGTTGCTAGTCACTTTGTCCCTACTTAATTATTTTATTAGACATACCAAAAGATTTCAAACGTATATAATTTTTTTCATTGTACTATGTCCCAGGCATATCTGCATATAATATATTTTGAGTTCAACCTCGGATCTCCTCTAACCCTTGTATTGTGTGAATTGTAAATGTAACCAAAAGAAGGCAAAAACAAAACATTGAAATATTGCCAATTGCAGAAAATGGAGGGCCTTGTTGTGAGCTTAAATTCCTTGTAGAAAATGCTTTTTCCAAACCCAGGCACACGAAAACATGAAAAACACAATAAATACACACAACAAATACATAAAAAGCTTACCCACAGCAATGGGGGGCACCCAGGACCTCGAAAACTGCAGTTACACCTCAATTTAACTCCAAATAAAAGAGTTTAGACACCCGAAAATCCCCTTAGCAAGAGAAAAAATGGCCACCGAAAAAACGAAAACGAGGCTACAGGACTCTAAAGACGCAAAACACCACCAAACACCTACGGATTTTCCGAAAAAGACGTACGAGATCCGAAAACAAGGACGCAACCCGCGCGACCCGAAAAACATTACAAACACAATAAATGCACACAACAAACACATAAAAAGGTTACCCAGAGCAAGGGGGGCACCGAGGACCTCTGCAAGTGAAGTTACACCTCCATTTAAGTCCAATTTCGGAGTTTAGACACACGAAAATCACCTAAGCAAGAGAAAAAATGGCCGCCCAACAAAACGAAAAGGAGGCTAAAGGACCCTAAACACGCAAAACACCACCAAACACCTACGGATTTTCCGAAAAAGACGTACGAGATCCGAAAACAAGGACGCAACCCGCGCGACACGAAAAACATTACAAACACAATAAATGCACACAACAAACACATAAAAAGGTTACCCAGAGCAAGGGGGGCACCGAGGACCTCGGCAAGTGAAGTTACACCTCGATTTAAGTCCAATTTCAGAGTTTAGACACACGAAAATCACCTAAGCAAGAGAAAAAATGGCCGCCCAACAAAACGAAAAGGAGGCTAAAGGACCCTAAACACGCAAAACACCACCAAACACCTACGGATTTTCCAAAAAAGTCGGACGACATCCGAAAACAAGGACGCAAAATCAGCCACAGCCGCATAACACACATTAGGCGCCATTTTAGAACATTAACTTATACAATCCGGAAGTACACAGATACCCTAACGGATTTGCCTCACGCACGCACACTATTACACTGCACTCATTCATGACACTTACACAGCAGCTCCACAGCACTGATAATGCAGCAACATGAAAACAGATTGCCAGCTCTTCAACACAATGCTGCATATATTACTTCACAATAGGTAAAGTATATTAATTTCTTATTTTATTCATTATTCATTGCCATACCCAAAAAAAAAAAAAACACCAACGCTGCTCATAGCACAGAAACAACCAAGAGCCTCGCAATGAGCGCAGAAGGATCTTGCAACACCAACAAAATTAATTTCGCACACAAACAGCATTACCTGCCTTACAATCTTATTGCCGTCATTTTTTGACGGGCAAGTCGCTAGTGAATATAATATGTGTAATCTTTACCAAAATAACAGTCTAACTCGAGGCAGGAAAAATGACCAACCAAGTGTTCAGTTGTAAATAACTAGTTTTTTACCTTTTCCTAAAACTGTAAATGCAAACAAAAACACAGTTTAAAAAGATATTTAGCAGTTTGTTTCTTTAAAAACTCCAAATATCAGAAAAGAATAATCACTTCCAATATAACATCTCAGCGATTCATATATATCACACAAGACCTCTAGGGGGCAGTAGTTACACAATAACTAGAATTTTCATATACTGTTCTATAGTAGACTTTTGAATGTCATGTCTTGGGTTGTGCCCTTGATAGGTCAAGTAAGTGACACAAACCATAGTTTATAAGGGACCAGTAACTTGCCCATCATAAATTACAGTGTCATATGTTATGTTCAGTTGTCTGTGCGCTGTGTCTCTCTCTATGCGCTGTCTCTCTCTCTGTGCGATGTCTGTCTCGCTGTGCGCTCTCTGTCTCGCTGTGTGCTGTCTCTCTCTCTGTGCATTGTCTCTCTGTGGGTCCTTTGTCTCTCAGTGTGCCCTCTGTGTGTGTGCACTCTCTCTCTGTGCTCTCTGTCTCTGTGTCCTCTCTCTGCCCTCTATGTGCTCTCTGCCTCTCTTCCTCCCCATCTCTCTCCTTCTCCTCTCTCTCCCTCGCTCTCTCCCCTTTTCTCCCTCTCCCCTCCCCAACTCTCTCCCTCCCATTCTCTCCCACAGTCTCATCTCTCTCTCTCCCTCCCTCCTTCCTTCCCTTCTCTCACTGTCTCTCTCCCTTTTTCTCTCACTCCCCTTCTCTCTCCCTCATTATCTTTCTATCCCTCCCTTTCTGTGTTCCTCTCTCCCACTACCTCCTTTCTCTCTCTGTCCCCGTCCCTCTCTTTCTCTCACTCTCCCCCCTAACAAAAAACTTCTGTAAAAAAATATGCTGTGTGCTTAAATAGAGCCCTATTCAATTTGCCGAATTGAAATTTAATAAGGCTGTAGGTATATAAATAGTATAGAAAATGAGTACCTCTCTTTTTGCTTTCTCTTTTTGATTCCTCCTCCCAGTACAACCAGTCATCCTACCGGCTTTCAGCCTTATTAAATTGCCATTCGGCCAATTGAATAGGGCTCTATATAAGCACACAGCATATTTTTATACAGCAGTTTTTAGTTAGTGAAGACCTTGCTTTTGGATAGAAGTTCATTAACAAAAAATGTCTGTAAAAAAATGTCTGTAAAAAAATGTCTGTATTCAATTGGCCAAATCGCAATTTAATAAGGCTGTTTATCTGCAGCGTTATTGCATTGTTTTCCTACTTTCAAATCATTCAATATAACATCTCCCATCCCCTTTATCATCTGTTATGGTCTACAATATACTATGATTAATATAGTTTGTAAGGTGTGCGTAACGCTCCAGGGGAGCACATGCGCACTTTATAAACTATTTGTGCGGATTTCCATACATACCGCAGGGGGGGCAGAGAAGTTGAAAGGGAAAGAAACAGAGGGGGAAGGGACACAGCGGAGGGAGGAGAGGGGGAAAAGACACAGGGAGGGAGGGGGAGAGACACAGGGGAGGGAGAGGGGGTGAGACACAGGGAGGGAAATGGGGGAAGAAACAAAGAGGAGGGAGAGGGGAGGGAGAGGGGGAAGAAACAAAGAGGAGGGAGAGGGGAGGGAGAGGGGGGGAAGAGACACAGGGGAGGGAGAGGGAGGAAGAGACACTTGGTAGGGAGAGGGGGCAAAGAGTCACAGGGGAGGGAGGGGGGAAAGTCATACAGGGGAGGGAGAGGGGGGAAGAGACACAGGGAAGGGAGAGGAGGAACGAGACACAGGGGAGGGAGATGGGGGAGAAACAAAGAGGAGGGACAGTGGATGGAGAGGGGGAAGAGGCACAGGGGAGGGAGAGGGGGAAAGAGACACAGGAGAGGGGAAAGAGTCACAGGGGAAAGGGACAATGCGGAGGGAAGAGACAGAGGGGGAAAGGGACACAGGGAAGGGAGAGGGGGGAAAGAGACACAGGAAAGGGTGAGGGGGAAGAGACACAGGGGAGGGAGATGGTGAAGAGACAAAGAGGAGGATAGGGAGAGGGGGAAGAGACACAGGGGAGGGAGATGGGGGATAATCAAAGAGGAGGGACAGTGGATGGAGAGGGGGAAGAGGCACATGGGGGGAGAGGGGGAAAGAGACACAGGAAAGGGTGAGGGGGAAGAGACACAGGGGAGGGAGATGGTGAAGAGACAAAGAGGAGGATAGGGAGAGGGGGAAGAGACACAGGGGAGGGAGAGGGCTGGAAAGAGTCACAGGGGGTAAGGGACAATGCGGGTGGGGGGGTGAGACAGAGGGGGAAAGAGACACAGGGGAGGAAGGAGGGTGGAAAGACACAGGGGAAAGGGGGAAAGAGACAGAGGGGGGAAGGGACACAGGGGAGGGAGAAAGAGGAAAGTCACAGGGGAGGGAAAGGGGGGTAGAGACACAGGGGAGGGAGAGGGCGGGAAAGAGACACAGGGGAGAGAGAGGGGGAAGAGACACATGTAATATTATACCGTCATTTATGATGGGTAAACGACTAGTTTGTTATATAGAATAAATTTAAGTTTTTGTACCCTAATACCTTATATTTATGCATTTCCTCTAACGCCAAACAGTAACCATAAATACAGCAATGGTTATTAATATTAACTAGCAATGGTTCCACCTAATTGGCAAGATCTGGGGGCCTTTAGCAAACCTAATCCCCCCGGCCCCTGTTTGTTTCATTGAATGTAGCTACCGGCACTTTGCTGAATCCTCTCAGGCTTTAAATAGTCTAATGTTAATCTTGATGGCAGCTCAACCTATATCTTTAAATGCTGCTTAACAGTCCATAAGAGCAGTAAATGCATTACGAGTTGGACACCTTAATGACTTTAGCCTCTCAATCCTCTTTTAGTCAGTAAATCAGGATTACAAGTGCTGTTATATATTTACTGTTTGTCAGGTCAGAGGCTCTGGATCTGGATATACTGCCAAAATCAGCATAAAATAACATTATATTACTGAATCAGACATAACCTTCCAATCCAGGCTCATGATTGGTATTGCTGGGCCTCCATTCAATTGCAAGCCCGCAGATTGCCTTGTACAGGCCGTAAGTCTGCAGGCTTGAAATTTGCAACAGTTACAGAGAGATTCATTTGAACAAGCCCGCAGCTACATGGCCGAAAGCCTAAACTGTAAACCATCGTAAGTAGCATTTCAGGCCATGATTATGATCAATTATGCAAGGCCGTAACTACTGATTTAGAGACAGCCAATAGTAAATGAGACCGTCATCATGACCTCAGTAAAACATGGAGGGTAAACGTATATCATTTAGCGTTTAGAGGTCCCATATGCGATCTGACTCGCAATCCGGCAATGTACATAATAATAATAAAAATGAATGCCGATACTGTTCTAGTCCATGTGGGTGGCCTGATATGTATTAACTCCTTGATTTCCCTTTGATTGATATAATACGGAAATTAAACATAACAAAATATATTTTTTAATGCAGATTTGCGGGCTTGAGACTGTTGTGCAATTAATTCTAATGTCTTTCATTGCTTTCCCCATCATTTACAGTGCAGTATTGATTTTTTATTTGCATTTACAGTGCTACGAACAGGTGTTTAACCTATCTGGTACCCGTAGGATTTTTTTCTACATTTGCCTTTTATTGTTGTGAAAACATTTGCGGGCTTGAGGAATTGTAGCAATTGAATAGCGATTTGCGATTGTAACATGTACAGGCTTGAAAGATCAAAGGCTTAGATGGGGTGTAAGTTACGATTTTGACAACCACAGGGATTTTCAGCCTGTAACCCGCAGATCGTTTGCAGCTAGTGAAAAGACACCAATTGAATAGCAAGTTAGTTTACGGGCTACATTACTGACTAACAATTCCTCAATTGAACAGGGGCCCTGGTTTGCACCAAGGACTTCGAATCTCAGTATGGAAATTAGCTTAATTAAATAAGGAGCTCACAATAAAGATATTAAGTCATGTTCAAATAATAAAAACACTTTTAAGATGTTGTAAGTTCAACTTACAACTAACAAGGTAGTCAGGTCCAATAGCCAATTCTCCTTTGCTTATGAGAATCCCATGTTGCCAGTTATTAACCAATCCCAGGCTTTAATATTTGTATGTGATTGAAATGTAGATGTAGATGACTGAGACTCTCATTGTAAAGGAGAATCAGCAGAAGGTGGAACAGGCATTTGAACCCAGCTAACATATTGGAACATGGGCGTAGGTGCCAAAAAAATCTGCGGGGAATAATTCAACTCTATTCACAGGACAGGAAGCACAGGGCTGCCCCTGCCACTGCCCCCCCTGCCCCAATATATATATATATATATATATATATATATATATTTATTTAGATACATATATATTTATATATTACATATAATTCCCCTGACCCCCAATATAATGAAAAATTATATATATATTATATGTATATAATTATGGGTCAAAGCTTTTATGGGAAAGACATACTTCATTGACACACACAAGCCCCTTTACCAAGGTAGCGACCCAGAATGGATTCATGTCACTAGGGAGTACGAATAAAGATGATAGATCTTGGCATGACAAAAGACAGTGATTAGTCTGCCTCTGTATGTCCAGACGTTGGTCCCTTGATCTCCAAGCCTAGGGAGATCAGTAGTCTCCCAATCATGAACAGGGGCGGATCTACTGCCAGTGCAACCGGTGCGTTGCACTTAGGCCCGTGCTCTGGCGGAGGCCTAGTGCCCCCTCAGCACACCATTCCCCCCTCTCCTCTTCCTTCCCTTCTCCCTCTCCCCTTTCCTCTTACTATGTAATCCTGGGTATCCTTCCCTTCGGCATGTCTTCTGGCTGTGGCCTAGAGTCCCTAGTGATGTCACACGCATGTCACGTCATAGGGATATTTTTTTTTAATTGTTGCTGAGAGACAATCTGTAAATGGCTAGTGCATCAAGTTCCAATAGCACACCCAGGCGCTTGCTTTCAGTGGTGTCTTGTGCAGTGACCATAGAAGCTATTTCTCTATAAATAGCAATTAAATCAAAATATAACCTGCCTAGCACCAGGAGACATGGTGCTTAATTAAAAATGTGTTGTATTTTCTATTTGTGTCTATCCCCACTCTTGACTCTAAATAATGGAACAAAACAAGAATAATACAAAAAAAAGAGAAATGAATAAAAATGACCCTGAAAGAGACTGTACCATGTTCGGCTGAAGTGCCGATCTGATCATTCCTGAAGAAGCCATATAGGTCAGTTTTAATGCACTTCTATGCACAGTTGCAAAAACACAGCATGAAAAAATGATTGTTTATTTGCTGATCTAGAGAAATAGAAAATATAAAGATGGTAAACACTGATTTAATCAATACTGTTTTAGTGGTCAGGGAGCTAGAATCTATTAACAATTCATTTTCCCTGTAGCGCTATATGTTACAAACCAGGAGAGCAAGCTCTAAACTCAGGGTGTATAAGTACAGTTATATCTGATCGTGCCATTTCTTACAAAACTTAATAAAATATTTTATTGTAATATGTTTTGCAGGGAAAAAAAGGTGCAATAAATCAAACAAAAAATGTTTAATATAATGTAAATTAATCTAGACACTTCCTTCTCTCCCTTGCAATTCCCCTTTCCAGTGAGAACTCTATGTTGGTTCATCATCCAATAACAGGTCACATCCCAGGATGTGTTTTTCTCCATTATTATCTGGTAATAGGTAGGGTTGGTGTAAAAGTTTGGCATATTTGCAATCCAACTTGCTAAATTTTAAGACATCTATGAACACATTTCTGTTGACACAACTGGATCAATTTTTCCATTTTTATATGTATATATATATATATATATATATATATATATATATATATATATATATACATGGTATCATCACACTGTTTATCTTTGCCTTAGTGTAGTTCACATGAAGGGCCTAATCTATTCCACCTCATCTTGCTTTAAAGGGCAAGTTACACCTAAAATTTAGTTTATTTTATATTAAACATCTCTCTTAGAGAAGATTAGCTATTTATGTCAAAGCTTTGGAACATGCCTATTTTGTCATTTACTCATCCGTGTGTGTGGAGTTGGGTTTTAAATAATTTTAAAATGTTGACACTGGCTTGGGATTTTGACGCTGACAGAGCTATGTGAGATCGCTGGGTTGAAAATTCAAGCCTGACAACCAATCAGACTTCAGCTCAGAGCACCTAATATACAGAGGTCTTTCACCAATAAAATGATACACCTGGAATAACTGGCAAGTTTGGTCTTGGAGTACAAAGTGAAGCAGGTCAGAGATTACACCCTCTTCCAACAGCCTCCCAGACGACTCTACACATGGACATCACCAGATGGACAACATAGACATCAGATTGACTATATACTTTGCAGCCAAAGATGGAGGAGCTCTATACAATCAGCAAAATCAAGACCTGGAGCTGACTGCGGCTCAGACCATGAGCTTCTTATTGCAAAGTTCAAAATTAAACTGAAGAAAAGAGGGAAAATCATCAGACCAAGTAGATACAAAATAAATAATACCCCTTGTGAATATGCAGTGGAGGTAAAGAATAGATTTAAGGGACTAGACATGGAAGACAGAATGCCTGAAGAACTTTGGACAGAAGTTTGTGATATTGTCCAGAAAACAGCAACAAAGAATATCCCTAAAATAAATAAAACTAAGAAGGTAAACTGGCTATCTGAGGAGGCTCTGGAAGGGGAAAGAAGGAAAGTGAAAGGTAGTGGCAATAGGAAATGCAGAATAAACACGTGTATACGATGCCTGACACTAAATTTATCTTCAATCTTAATCAAGTGGCGAGTGCCTACTATGAACTGTTAAATCACACTTTATTAAACCACATCACAGTATAAAACAGTTAGTTCCTGTAATTTGTAATGAACAATTAGTTTATACTTCACAAATATGGGTCTTTTGACCATGTGGCACACACACACAAAAGCAGGGATAGAATGAAGAGCAGGCCTATGACCTTGGTGGGTCCTCCTACCTGGAAGGCTCACTAGCTGAAACCTCAAATCTGGCTAAAGCATACTAACAAACAAATAGTAGGAAACTGAGATCCTATGTAAAAAGAGGACCTAATCACCTGCTGGAAAGACTGCCTACAAACAAACATAGGTTTTATTCTTGGCAAAATGCTATACAAAATTGGTGTGCACCATAAAGACCAATATATACTACTACTAATATCACTGAAAGGTCCAGTGAATACAGGAACTAAACCGAAAAAAATATAAAAGCACTATACACATATGTACATACATCTATAAGGGAGTATAATCCTCCAAAGTGTATGATCACACATTTGCCTGTGTTACGTCATAGATATGATTCCTAAATTCCCGATGCCCTGTAAGGAAGCCTCACAAACTGGGTATAGGCCAACAGACTAAATAAGTACACCTCCTTATCATAATAAAGTATAAGGATTGTTTCTCTGCATTTACAGTTTTAGCAAAGGTTAATTTCAATCTAAAAATTCCAGAGGAGCGCAAGAAGAGACAGGGAGACATTCCGTAATGAGAGATGTAAAGAGATAGAAGAAGATAACAGAATGCAAAAGTCAAGAAATCTCTTTAAGAAAATTGCGGAGATAAAAGAAAAAAAATGTTAGAGACTTAACAGAAGAAATGACTATAAGTGGCAGGTATACACCGAAGATCTATTCAGGAAAGATCATAATAGCATTGATAACCTCAATAGTTGGTCCAAGGAGCTGGAGCCAGACATCTTGGAGAGTGAAGTGAGATGGGTCCTAGGATGTCTTGCTTATAACAAGGCTGCATAAATGGATGGAATCCTAGTTGAACCATTCAAAATCCTACAAGAATATGCTGTGAACGTGTTGCTTGTCTTATGCCAATACATTTAGAAAACTCACCAGTGACAGATTGGAAAAGGTCAGTCTACATCCCAATCCCAGAAAAAGGCAGTGCTAAAGAGTGCTCCAATTACAGAACAATTGCACTCATTTCACATGCCAGCAAGGTAATGCTTAAGATCCTACAAGCCCAACTCCAACAATATCTGGACAGGGAACTACCACATTTGCAAGTCGGGTTCTGCCGAGGAAGAGGCACAAGAGATCAAATAGCCAATGTCCGATGGATAATAGAGAAAGCAAGCGAGTTCCAGAAAAAACATTTACTTTTGCTTCATAGTTTTTTCTAGAGCTGTTGACTGTGTAGATCACAATAAAATGTATCAAGTCCTTAAGGAGATGGGAGTACCAGATCATCTCATCCTCCTCCTGAGGAATCTGTATGTTGACCAAGAAGCCAAAGTCAGAACCGAACATGGCACAACAAAATGGTTCAAGATCAGGAAAGGAGTGTGACAAGGTTATTTATTGTCACCTTATTTATTCACCTTATATGCAGAGAACATCATGCGTAAGGCCGGACGGGATGACTCCAAAGCCAGAATCAAAATTGCTGGGAGAAATATCCACAACCTCAGATGATACTACTCTGATGGCTAAAAGTGAGGAGGAACTCAAGGACCTGTTGATGATGGTGAAAGAAGAGAGTGCAAAATCTGGCCTGCTGTTCAATGTTAAAAAGACAAAGATAACGGCAAACAGCAATTTCAGTTCATGGCAAATAGATTGGAAAGAAGTGGAGGCAGTGACAGATTTTAATTTCCTGGGATCCAAGATCTTATTAGATGGTGGCTGCAATCATGAAATTAAAAGACGTTTGCTTCTGGGGAAGAAAGCTACGGTATGTCAAGTTTGGACAAGCTAGTAAAACTAAAGATATTACATTAACAACAAAGGTCGGCACAGTTAGAACTATAGTATTCCCATTAGTAAGATACAGATGTCAGAGCTGAATCAAAAAGGAGGTTGAGATCCGTGAAATTGATGACTTTGGATTGTGGTGTTGGATAAAACTGCTTTGAGTTCCTTAGTCTGCAAGAAGATCCAATAAATTATTATTTCAGGAAATCAAGCAAAACTGTTCACTGGAAGGTCATGAGGGGGCCTCACATATTTTGGCCATAACACAAGAAGATAATTTTCAATAGAGAAGACTCCAATGCTGGAAAAGATTCAAGGCAAACAAAGAAGGCAACGACAGAGGCAGGCATGTATAGATAAAATAATTTAAGCAATGAACATGAGCTTGATAGAGCTCAGAGGGGCAGTGGCTTTTGATTTCCGGTTTTAGTGATCCTAACACCCTGTAAAGCCTGTAACCTGCAAAAAAAGTCACAGTACTAATTAGAAAGCCTGTTTCTTGCAATGGCTGATCACTCGGAGAGAGTCTTTTTCTCTCCAATTTTAAGGGTGAGGCTTATATTTGAGTACTATCTTTTTTCTATTTTTTCCCCTTGAATTTTACAGGTGTGGCTTATATGCGGGTGCGGCTTATATTCGGACCAATACGGTACTTGATAATAGAGATAATAACCAATGTCATGTTCTCAGATCTCCCACTGGCTCTCAGTGGCACTCATCTCTTCAGCTTCTTAGTCTGTGGTGCGTCTGTGCTAATGACCCTTTGGCTTCATCCCTGGATTACAAACCCATTGCACTACCCCTGCTTCAGACCGTTTTGACACTAGACTCCACCACACCCAGTCAAGACACATTAGTAGCAATGTAAGCCAATAGATCAAATTTTTTGTAGGTACTTTGTGTGTATAGAAAGTTCCATCTTGTCAATTTCAGTATTTCCTGATTGTTTTTAGTCTCAGCGTTGTGCTTATCACCCAATTCTATCATTGGAGCTTTCAAAATCAGACAATTACCCACTTGCCCCACACATGCTCATGGAGTGAAGACTTCATGCATAGTGGTCAAATTAAAGTGACACAACGCGGGTTCAGGATAGACAGAGGCATCAAGATTTATTTTTTTATTTACATTTCTTTTTCTCACCTTTTCTTTCAACATTCGAGCATGTGTACCACTAGTGTAAAGGCAATGTGTGCCAAATGTGCAGTTTCCTATTGATGCACAAGGGTGTAGCTTCTAGTACATGATTGTAAAAGGAAGAAGTTGACCAAGACATGTTCATTAGAAGATGTAATATGCAAATTCACATTTTGCTGTTTGTCTACCCACCTCACTTATCCCCACTTGTATCGCTGCTTGATCAATATACTCCATTTAGGTTTTTTTTGCACAGCATAGCAATAATAATTCATGTAATCTTTAATTTACTCAAGTTTACAATAAGATCAAGATTAATTACCTTGTGGTTATATTCTTTGTTGATAACATTTGTAATAAGAGTACTTTGCAAAAAAGCAGTGTCAGGCAAAATTATGTTACATGTTACAAACTACCCAGCTTTGTCTCTATTATGGGACAACAAATACAGAGTTCTTGTGTTTAAAAACAGCTGCATTTTATCTAAACATTGTACTTACATTTCTAGATTATTGATTCCTTTTTTTTTTGCAATGCCACAATAACTGAAATAACATTTGAACAATTTCTTTATTTAGATCTACAATATTAAACACAATTCTGTTGTTCATATTATCTTCAAATTTAAGTGACTCTGGAGAATTAAAAGCTGACAATGAACAATATTTATTAAAGGCATATCTAAGTTTCCTGGATTATGAATCAGGGGCGGCCCGTCCATTGGGGCGTCAGGGCAAACGCCCCCCCAAATATTTTCTTCACCCTGCAATAAAAAAAACACAACAATGTATTAGTATAACCCAAAAACAAATAAATATAAGGTGTACATCATCATTTCAAGTCTAAATAGTATTAAAATGAATTAAAGTTAGAAAAGGGACACTGTCACTTTAAAATAACTCTTGCGCTACATTAACTAATGCTGTGTATCTATCTATCGCCCCCTGCCTGCACCCTGTGTGATCAATTACAATAGTTACACTGTGTACACTAACCTTTAGACTCTTCTCTTCTCTTCAATGAGTCCTGGCCTGGCCCACTGACCGTTAATGCATGCCGCCCACCATCACAGTGACGATATGCATGGGCGGTCATAAATGTATCAATTAATAAATGACAGTCTTCCATCATTGACCAATCAATGATGGAAGGCTGTCCAGTTACTAAGTGATAAATCTAAACCCACCCAGACCGTTAGCCCTGAGCGCCCGCCAGCAAATAGAGCCTCGAGTTTGATTTTGATTGACTGATACAGTCAATAAAACCACCAGTTCCCTGTCCCTTCCCCCTTTCTGTTTCCTGACCCTGGTCACGCTGAGACTGAGAGACCTCCCTGGCTGAATCTACTCATCTGCTCTGCCTGCCTAACACAGTAAGTCTACACCTGCCTCTGCCTGGCACCTGCCCCTGCCCCTGGCCAAACCAAAACCCCTAGTAGCCCCTAATAAAAGTTAGGGGTGACCAGTTACCCCCAGTCCCCCACTATGCCTGCCTGGCCTGCCAGTGACACCTACCCAGCCACCCACCAACTACCACCGACGACCCTAGGCCTACAATGCCTGGTGCCAGTGCCACCCCCAGCCATCACCCCCATGTGGCCTGTGCCACCCCCGATCAGGCCTGCCCTATGCTAGCCTAGCTATGCCATCATGCCACCACCGGATTACACCGATCACGGGATCGGGGTAGTCGGGTGGTGAGCGGGGTGGCACAGGCCCACATGGGGGTGATCGGATCACCCCCTTGATGAGGCCTGTGCCACCCCTGATGACCTCCATGTATGCCACCCTGCCCGAGGCCCGATCACCACCGGGCCCCCGGCACCACCCCGATGCGGCCTATGCTACCCCGGGTATTCGGGCAGTGAGCGGGGTTGACCAGGCCACATGGGGGTGGATGTTCACCCCCATGAGGCCTGTGCCACCCCTGGTCGTGGCCTATGGGCGACCGATGGGCGCCTGACCGTGACCGACCCCACCCTGGATGAACCATTAACCAACTACCTAACCCCCCCCCCCCCCCCCCCCTATTTTTATTCCATTTTTAGAAGTAACAGGCATGTATATGTGCCTGTCACTTCTAAAGATAAAATAAAAATAAGGGAAGGGAAAAAAAATACAGTAAAAACATTATTACAATTAATTTACACACAGTAAGCAAACACATTGTTAGTAACACAACACATCGTATACAAAAATAAACAGCTTTAAACAAACATTAATAAAAAATAAAATAAACAGCACATACACACATTGTTAGTACAGTTAGTGACACAACACATTGTATACAAAAATAAACAGCTTTAAACAAACATTAATAAAAAATAAAATAAACAACAGCACATACTTACCTGTAAAATTGACCCCTCCAGCGTTGGCCTTCTGTCCTCTCTGGATATAGTCATGATGAAAAATAAATAATCCATGTTGATTGAAGCCAATGATCAAAAATTAAATAATCCATGTTGATTGAAGCCAATGATCAAAAATAAAATAATCCATGTTGATTGAAGCCAATGATCAAAAATAATCCAATCTTGATTGAAGCCATTGTCCATCCATCCATTCTGGCCCATTGAAAGAGGCCTCCAAAAAAAAAACCGACGCTCTAAAAAAAAAAAAACAACACACTAAAAAGAGCTCCTCCTACAAGGAGCCCCTCCCGCGATTAATTGTTTTTTTCCCACGGTCTGCTATATATACTAATTTTTGAAGGACTCTGATTGGCTGAAATTTTTGATTGACATCGATTTCAACCAATGAGAGTCTTTAAAAAATTAGCAAATCAGCAAGCAGGTATGGAAGCCTGTAAGGGTAAAAAAGGTTAGTGTGAACTTGTTTGACCCTGTATGTATTATACATATTACAGGGCTATTTTATGTGATATACATGTTACAGGATAATATCCTGTAACATGTATAGCCAAAAAATAGCACTGTAATATGTATAATACATACAGTGTAATAGAAATGCATGAACAATATAATATATCATGAAATAAAGAACATCAATTAATCAAATAATAAATATCAATTAATATATATTGTTGTATGTATATGTTTATGTATATTTATGTGTAATTTTTTATATATATATATATATATATATATATATATATATATATATATATAAATTAATATCAAAATATCACAATAAATAAATATATATATATATATATATATATATATATATATATAACAATTTGATATATATATATATATATATATTTATTTATTGTGATATATTGATATCAATTTTTATATATATATATATATATATATATATATATATATATATATATATATTTATATATATATATATATATATATATATTTTTTTTTTTGGGCCTATATGTTATTTAAGGTTTTTAAGGTACGGTTGGGGCCTATATGGTCCCAATTTGTTATTTAAGGTTTTTAAGGTACGGTTGGGGCCTATATGGTCCCAATTTGTTATTTAGGGTTTTTAAGGTACGGTTGGGGCCTATATGGTCCCAATTTGTTATTTAGGGTTTTTAAGGTGCGGTTGGGGCCTATATGGTCCCAATTTGTTATTTAGGGTTTTTAAGGTACGGTTGGGGCCTATATGGTCCCAATTTGTTATTTAGGGTTTTTAAGGTACGGTTGGGGCCTATATGGTCCCAATTTGTTATTTAGGGTTTTTAAGGTGCGGTTGGAGCCTATATGGTCCCAATTTGTTATTTAAGGTTTTTAAGGTACGGTTGGGGCCTATATGGTCCCAATTTGTTATTTAGGGTTTTTAAGGTACGGTTGGGGCCTATATGGTCCCAATTTGTTATTTAGGGTTTTTAAGGTGCGGTTGGGGCCTATATGGTCCCAATTTGTTATTTAAGGTTTTTAAGGTGCGGTTGGGGCCTATATGGTCACACTTGCTCTTTTAAGGTTTTAAACGTTACAGTTTGGGTCTTAAACGTTCTAATGTTTTTTTTTTTGTTTTCTATAACTTCCCAGGTGCAAACTATCTGTGGATTCAGATTTCTTTGGACTCGTTGGTTGACTTACTGGACGTGAATACCCCGAGAAGGAGCGTCAACTGTTGGTGAGTATCATTGCCTTTAATTTTCTGTCCATGTGTATAGGTGCAAATTTGATGGTGATGTAGTCTTGTCACATGAGGGTTTGCAATCTGTAATGTATACCAATGAAATCAACACACTGTTATTTTTAAGTAATTTTGTGACATAATATAAATTAATATACCGTGATCTCTTTCTTTTATTGGTATCAATATCAGAAATGAATACTATTGACTCTCTACTTGTGAAGCCTTTCGCCACCCTAACCTATGAGGAGAAGGTGGAAGTAAAACGGTTAGGAGCTGACC
Source organism: Discoglossus pictus (assembly GCA_027410445.1). Lineage (NCBI taxonomy): Eukaryota > Metazoa > Chordata > Amphibia > Anura > Alytidae > Discoglossus > Discoglossus pictus. The sequence goes on along the minus strand of CM050172.1, from coordinate 36,093,735 downwards.
AACCAGAGATAAATCTGCAGCAAATCGCAAGAGATAGAGGGAAGCAATATGTCCGTAATTTCAATACTGAATGGTACAAGAAGAACGACTGGCTTTCTGGAAGCGTTTCTAGGAAGTCCTTATATTGTTTCCCATGCATCCTATTTGGTGGTGACGCTGCTTGGACCAAAACTGGAGTGACTGACGTCAAACATCTAGCTGACAAATTGGCAAAACACAAAAGTTCTAAAGCTCACTTGGATAACAGGATCAAGTTTGAGATGCTTGGACAGGCGAACATTGCTGTTCAACTGGACCAAGGATACCAAGTCAGCATTCAAAAACACAACGAAGAAGTGGCTAAGAACCGGTACATCCTTTCGAAGATAATTGATTGTGTTCGCTTTTGTGGCGCCTTTGAACTGGCATTAAGAGGACATGACGAGAGTGAAACATCGCTAAATCCAGGAGTGTTTAGAGGCCTGGTGGATTTGGTTGGCAGTATCGATAGTGCAATGGAACAGCATTTGAAGACTGCAACTGTGTTTAAGGGCACTTCCAAAACCGTGCAGAATGAGCTACTGGACTGCATGCATGAAGTTATAAAGGAAGTGATTCACCAAGAGCTTAAGGAAGCCCAGTTTGTGGCAATCCAAGCGGATGAAACAACCGATATTTCCGCTAGGACACAGTGCGTTGTAGTCTATCGCTACATTGACAAGAAGCATCAAGTGGTGGAAAGATTTGATGGCTTCACGGAAATGAAATCAACGGATGCAGACTCCATTGCTGCTGTTGTGCTGGAAACACTGAATACTGTTCTCCCAGAGCCAGAAGACAAGAAGAAACTCATAGCTCAAAGCTATGATGGTGCCAGTGTGATGCGTGGAGATCAAGGAGGAGTTCAAAGAAAAATAAAAGACGTGTACCCGAACGCACACTACGTCCATTGCTATGCTCACCAACTGAACCTAATAATGGAGAAAGCAGTTTCAAGGATTGGAAGAGTTAGAGTTTTTTTTTCAAACATAGGCGGCATACCATCTTTTTTTTCACGCTCTCCAAAAAGGACTGGAGTTCTGGATGAGGTAGTTGGTAGAAGACTTCCAAGAGGTGCACCGACACGATGGAACTTCAATGTTAGGACCGTGAGCGTGATCTACGAGAACAGAGATGCGCTACTTGAGTGTTTCCAGACAATTGAAGCATGTCTAAACTTTGATCCAACATCTATACGGGAAGCCGCAGGTTTCATTGGAATGCTGGAAGACAGGGAGTTCCTTTACTTCCTTAAATTATTTCATTTAATAATGCCACATGTAGACATCCTCTATAGTCAGCTTCAGAAGCGAGACACGGATACTGTTTATATCAAAAAAGTCACAGAAGACTTTGTCGCCAGCATCCAGAAAATCCGGAATTCTGTGGAAGAGATAGAAGCAAGTTTGCCAAGCGATCTAACAGTCAACAGACGGAGTGCGGAGATCTCAACCTTGAGACAACTTTCAAGAGAGGTATGTGACATAGTGGTGGTTCATGCAAAAGAACGATTTTCATTTTCAAATCACCTAGTCAGTGCCAAACTTGTTCAAAGTGACTTGTATAAAACCCATGGCACTTGCTTTCCAACCCAAGCTCTGGAAGACACCGTGCAAGCATATCCAATACTGAAGAAGGAACAATTACGCACTGAGCTGTCACTTCTGTATGGGAAGACAGAGTTTCATACTTGTACAAGTGCTGTTGCTCTGCACAAACTTTTCCATCAATTTAATCTGCAGAATGATTTCACAGAGACAGTGAAATTATTAAGAATCCTGATTACAACACCAATGACTACTGCAGAATCAGAAAGATGCTTCTCAACATTGAAGAGGATAAAAACCTTTTTAAGAAGCACCATGTCCCTGGAGCGGTTGAATGCATTGGCGATGCTCTCAATGGAAAAGCAACTGATTTCCGAGATCCCACACTTCAATGAAAAAACCATTGAGAAGTTTTGTTCTTTGAAAGATCGCCGTGCAAAATTAAAATACAAGTGATTGAAGCAAAGAAGAATGCATACCCCCAAGGTGTGCAAAGATAAACTGCGTTAAGCAGCACCACCTCACACTACCAAACATAACTAGTGGTAAGTAAAGTATGAACGGTGTGTGGGTGTGCATATGGAAGGAGCTATGAAAGGTGTGTGCATGGTCAGTAACAATTGTTGAAGCCTTGGCGTGGTTTGAAGGAATTGGAGGCACTTCCAAGGGTAGCTGTCACTTGTGTACAGGAAGCAAGAATTCCATGTCTGTACAAGTGCTGTTGCTCTGCAGCAACTTTAGCATCAATTTAATCTACATAATTTAACAGAGTGAGTGAAGCTATAAGGAATCCTGCTTACAACAACGAAGACTACTAAAGAACCAGAAAGATGCTTCTCCACATTGAAGAGGATCAAAAAAGTAATTAAAAAGCACCATGGCCCTGTAGCGGTTAAATGCATTGGTTTGAAGGAATTGGAGGCACCTTCAAGGGTACGTAAAGTTCTCAGAAATGGCACCACCTCACTACCAAAAATAACTAGTGGTAAGTAAAGTATGAATGGTGTGTGGGTGTGCATATTGAAGGAGCTATGAAAGGTGTGTGAATGGTCAGTAACAATTGTTGAAGCCTTGGCGTGGCGTTACTGCTCATATGGTTATCCATATGCTAATTCAACGTGTTTGTTTGACATTGATTATTGTGTGGTCTAAACAGAAGTGAAATGTTGTTGTTTTCTTGAATCCCAAGGTCCACTGGTTTGGGCCTATGCAGTGCTGATTGGTCTTCTAAGGTATGTTTGAGGCCTATATGGTCCCACTTGGTCTTCTAAGGTATGTTTGGGGCCTATGGTCACACTTGGTCTTCTAAGGTATGTTTGAGGCCTATATGGTCAAACTTGGTCTTCTAAGGTATGTTTGGGGCCTATATAGTTCCACTTGGTCTTCTAAGGTATGTTTGGGGCCTATGGTCACACTTGGTCTTCTAAGGTATGTTTGGGGCTTATATAGTCACACTTGGTCTTCTAAGGTATGTTTGGGGCCTATATAGTCACACTTGGTCTTCTAAGGTATGTTTGGGGCCTATAGTCACACTTGGTCTTCTAAGGTATGTTTGGGGCCTATATAGTCACACTTGGTCTTCTAAGGTATGTTTGGGGCTTATATAGTCACACTTGGTCTTCTAAGGTATGTTTGGGGCTTATATAGTCACACTTGGTCTTCTAAGGTATGTTTGGGGCCTATATAGTCACACTTGGTCTTCTAAGGTATGTTTGGGGCCTATAGTCACACTTGGTCTTCTAAGGTATGTTTGGGGCCTATATAGTCACACTTGGTCTTCTAAGGTATGTTTGGGGCCTATATGGTTCCACTTGGTCGTTTAATGTTTTTTAAGTATGGTTTTGTTCTTGAATGGTATGATTGATTTGCTTGTTTTCTTCCAACCCCAGGTGCAAACCCTATGTGGCTGCAGATTTGTTTCTACTCATTGGTCAACTTAATGAACGTGAATACCCTGAGAAGAAGAGCCGACTAATGGTAGGTGTCACTCCTTTAATTTTTCTGTTAATACGTATAGGTGCAATTATGATATTGCTGTAGTCTTGTCACATGAGTTTTTTCAATCTATATTGTATACCAATGAATTTAACACATTGTTACTTTACTTCTTGACATTTCTGCATTGCAGATCATGTATTTCAATGGGCTTCACAAGCATAAGGTCATTGGGCGGGGCTTATAAAGGTCATTATGACGTCAGGGGGAGGAGTTATAAAAATGGGTGTGGTTTGAAAAAGGGGGAGTGGCTATGTTTCGCCCTGTCGCCCCTCCAACTTGAAAAGTCACCAGCCGCCACTGTTATGAATGCATCTTATAGCAGAGAATTAATATTGTATGAAAAAAAAATTTGCATGAAAAAATACCGAAATAAATATTTAGACACTTACCTTGAAGTTAGCAAAATGTCTTGTAATTTCTGACAGCTGAAACCTTGAAAACCAGGGTTAACATTCACTCCAAATCCAGGCTAAATTAGCATAAAATTCATAATTCATTTTGGCCAATAAGGAGAAAGCAGAGGTTAGCTGAAACATTTGAATAAAACAGTGGGGTTCCTGTTTGTGCTGCAAAGCAGCCTGGGAAATGTAGTGTGGTCCATGTTATAAGGTGCTATGGCAGCTGGACAGCACACAGCACAGACAGGAAGCAGTAGGGAGGGTCATATGGCAGCAGTCACTTTGGGGCTGACATCAGTACTCTCCTATTGACTGAGGAAGACACAGCAGGTGAATAATGAGTTAAAATTGCTCCCCCAAGTCTGCATGCTGATTAATGCCTGTGTAGACATTTCTGGGGGTGTCAAAATAATAATTAGAGGGATTTTTAGATATTAATACAAATATAATGTTTTATGAAATGTGCTGCATATATGAAGGAAGCTTTTTGCCTAAAGATTGCAAAAATGTAATAATCCAGGAAACTTGGATATGCCTTTAACAGTACATATAAGGGCCTACATCAGGAATCTTGAAATCCAGTACAATCGTAACTGCCAGGGCTCAGTTCCACACAGGGTCCCTTTTCCCCAACCTGCCAAAGCACGAGTTTACATTAATGGCACAATTAGTATCAACTAACATGATCTAGGTACCATAGTATTAAGGATTTGTGTGCATTTCTTTTAGGTCTTTAATACTCAGTGAAGCTACAATGTTGTCAAATAAATCACTTCTTTGGAGCTTTCAGAATCTGACTCACACACCCTTTCCTCACACATGCTCAGAATAGGCAGCTTGCAATAATATCTGCACAACCTGCTCCTGCAGAAATGTAAATGCACCTCTCACACATGCAGACATGGCCGCTGGATCACTGATTAGGCAACTTATGCATTAGACTAAGGGCGGGCCTCAGTGAGGGGCGCCTCATTTTGAGTGTAAAAAACAACTGTTAAGAAAAAGTATTGAGCCCTATCCCCAGCCGTAGCACTGCCTCCATCTCCCTCCAGTGCTGCAGCTTGTGGGTAAAGCACCGAGCCATAGCGCTGCCTCGCTTCCCTCCCTCCTGTCTCCTGTGAAGAGCGCAGTAGCGCGTGGGCAGAGCACTTACCATGAAGTGCTGCTGAAGGTAAAGCCCCATTTGTTTTTCATGTTTCAGGCTGTGCTATTAAAATTTACTATTTGAATTGTATATGTCAGTATGTGTCTGTGTGCCTCTATGTGTGTGTCAGTGTGTGCCTCTATTTGTGTGTCAGTGTGTGCCTCTATGTGTGTGTCAGTGTGTACCTCTATGTGTGTGTGCCTCTATGTGAGTGTCAGTGTGTGCCTCTATGTGTGTGTCTATGTGCCTCTATGTGTGTGTCTATGTGCCTCTATGTGTGTGTGCCTCTGTGTGTGTGTCAGTGTGTGCCTCTATGTGTGTGTCAGTGTGTGCCTCTATGTGTGTGTCAGTGTGTACCTCTATGTGTGTGTGCCTCTATGTGTGTGTCAGTGTGTGCCTCTATTTGTGTGTCAGTGTGTGCCTCTATGTGTGTGTCAGTGTGTACCTCTATGTGTGTGTGCCTCTATGTGAGTGTCAGTGTGTGCCTCTATGTGTGTGTCTATGTGCCTCTATGTGTGTGTCTATGTGCCTCTATGTGTGTGTGCCTCTGTGTGTGTGTCAGTGTGTGCCTCTATGTGTGTGTCAGTGTGTGCCTCTATGTGTGTGTCAGTGTGTACCTCTATGTGTGTGTGCCTCTATGTGAGTGTCAGTGTGTGCCTCTATGTGTGTGTCTATGTGCCTCTATGTGTGTGTCTATGTGCCTCTATGTGTGTGTCTATGTGCCTCTATGTGTGTGTGCCTCTGTGTGTGTGTCAGTGTGTGCCTCTATGTGTGTGTCAGTGTGTGCCTCTATGTGTGTGTCAGTGTGTACCTCTATGTGTGTGTGCCTCTATGTGAGTGTCAGTGTGTGCCTCTATGTGTGTGTCTATGTGCCTCTATGTGTGTGTGCCTCTGTGTGTGTGTCAGTGTGTGCATCTATGTGTGTGTCAGTGTGTGCCTCTACGTGTGTGTCAGTGTGTGCCTCTATTTGTGTGTCAGTGTGTGCCTATATGTGTGTGTGCCTCTGTGTGTGTGTGTCAGTGTGTGCATCTATGTGTGTGTCAGTGTGTGCATCTATGTGTGTGTCAGTGTGTGCATTTATTTGTGTGTCAGAGTGTGCCTCTATGTGTGTGTCTATGTGCCTCTATGTGTATGGGCCTCTGTGTATGTGTCAGTGTGTGCATCTATGTGTGTGTCAGTGTGTGCCTCTATGTGTGTGTCTGTGTGCCTCTACGTGTGTGTCTGTCTGCCTGTACCTCTGTGCCTGTGTGTCTCTATGTGTGTTTCTGTGTGCCTCTATGTGTGTGTCTGTGTGCCTCTATTTGTGTGTCTGTCTCCATGTGTGTCTGTTTATACCTCTGTGTGTGTAACTGTGTGTGTAGGTGTCTATCTGTGTGTACCTCTGTGTGTGCTTCTATGTCTTTGTGTACCTGTGTGTCTCTGAGTGTCTCTGTTTGTACCTCTATGCATGATTCTGTGTCTTTGTTAGTCTTTGCGTGTCTGTGTGCATGGGCAGAACTACCGCAGGTGCACATGATGCAATGCACCAGGGCCTTGCTCTGGTGGGGCCCCAGTGCTGTCTATTTGTTTTAAATAATTATTATTTTATGCATTATAGTGTTGGGGGCACCTTGGGGTGTTTCCCAGCCTTTTGGAGCACCTCCACAGCCTCTATGTGCCCCCTTGAGCGCCTTCGGTAGCACGCCCTTGAGAATGTGGCACGCATGTGCACATTATGCGTCCTGGACCCCCACTGCTCCAGCACAGTAATCAGAGCAGCACGGGTAGGAGGCAAGGTAAAAAAGGCCCAGGCCAGTCAATGGTGACCTATGTAGCAGGGATATGGGGCTTATTGAATAGTGTGTATATATATATATATATATATATATATATATATATATACACACATATATATAATATATATAATAATATATTTAATGGATATATGTATGCGTCCCCTCCCACTGTGGAGGGCCCCAAATTAGTTTTTTTTTTGCACTGGGGCCCTACATTCTCTATTTCCCCCACTGTCTGTGTGTGTGTTTATGTGTTTTTGTGTGTTTCTATGTCTGTGTTTTATCTGTGTGTGTGGACTAAGTGATCATAAAGTGTCTGGCTTACTGCCCACCTCCAGAAATATAGTACACACAAATAAATGTAAATTGCAAACATTCTTATATGATGTATTATAAGGACGGGCCGGCAGCTGGTGAGACACATCACGATCACACACTTACTGATCACTTATATAAGCAATGGATGTTCAGATTTATCATTAAAGGGCCAATGTTTGCCAAGTATGTGTAAGTCATAGACATAAACATGGGTGCGTGTATACCTTTCTCACAGGGGCTCCTCCACTTCACTGCCCATGTGCTCCAAAAAGGTAGATCCGGCCCTGAATGCATATAACCCTCACTGAAGTTTCATTGATGTTTCCGGAGACCAACAGAGGTATTACAATTTATTATTTTCTAATTAGATTTTTTTTTTCTGCCTAATTATGTTGTTACCCTCAACAGTTGCAAATATATATATACAAGGTGTTCCTTGTGCATTTTCAATCTTTAATTCCTTTTCTTTATTTTAATTTATAATAAAAATCTAAATTTAATCAAAAGATTTTTTTCAAAATTTGGCATATTGAATTTGTGTTAGCTTTCAACACATCCACCATTGTTTTCAATACCAAGCACACCAATTTTGAATTCTGCCAAATACATTCTGCAGTCATTATGAGTTATCACACTGCTCATACGTATTGTCATAGTATGAAGATCGTTTAGAGAGGATGACTTTGTTGAATAAAATTCTGTTTTTACATGTTCTTACAACAGTTCCTTCATAAAAAACGGACCAACTATTTGTAATTTCCCAACAACACACCAGACTGTCACTTTAGGAGAATCTCTTTCATTTTTCCAAAAACATGTTTCTCCTGTGCTTCAAAATATTGCAATTGTGCCAGTTAACCTGGACACCGATGTGAAATGGTCATCACTAAACAGTACATTCTCGACTAATGAAGTGATATTTTCAACAGCATGAAAAAAACATAAATTGTTTGGAGGCTTATTTGGATATGCTACAAACGTGTCCCCATAAGACTTCATGATCCCCAGACTTGTCCCCATTAGATATGATTTGCTCCCTACATTTGACTTCACCTGCTCCCCAGATTTATCCCCATTATATTTAACTAGAGAATTGCCCGTCAAAAAATGAGGGCAATGAAATTGTAAGGTAGCTAATGCTGTTTGGTGTATAATAATGAAATATATAATACATTAATAAATGAATATACTTTACCTATTTTGAAGCATTGTGTTGAACAGCTGGCAATCTGTTTTGATGTTGCTGCAGCATTAGTGGTGTGGAGCTGCTGTGTAAGCGTGCTGAATGTGTGCAGTGTAATACTGTGCGTGCGCAAGACGAAACCATTAGCGTAGTTGTGTACTTCCGCATTGTCGTAAAATGGCAGGTAATGTGTGGTATGCGTCTTAGCGGAATATCCGTAGGTGTTTTGTGGTGTTTTGCGAGTTTCTTGTGGTGTTTTGCGTGTTTAGAGTGCTGTAGCCTCGTTTTCGTTTTGTTTGGCGGCCATTTTTTTTCTCGTTTAGAGAATTTTTTAGTGTCTAAACTCTTTTATTTTTAGTTAAATGAAAGTGTAACTTGCTTTTTTGAGGTCCTGGATGCTCCCTCTTGCTGTAGGTAAGGTTTTTATGTATGTGTTGTGTGTATTTATTGTGTTTTGAATTTTTTCCTGTTCACGAGTTGCGGATGATCTTTGCTAGGTCGTAATGAGTGTGTCGTATGTTGTTTGCGTTGCGTCGTAAAGTTTGCGAGTGTCGCAGTTGCTGTGTGGTGTTTTTTGCGTTACAACATAAAGTTTGCGAGGGTCGCAGTTGCTGGCAAGGAGCGCCTTTGGAGCTCCATGCCAGCCACTGAGGCCCTCGCTTCGCGAGTGCAGTTTCTAGCAAGGAGCGATGCGAGCCGCGGCCCTCGCTACATGAGGGCCGTGGCTCGCTGCGCGAGCCCGCAAGCATTAGCAACAACTTGTATGCTCACAACTTTATATGTGATATGCTCCCTACACATGTTCCCATTAGTTTTCATCTGCTCCATTAGATCTGATTTGCTTCCTAGACTTCCCTCCATTAAATTTAAAATGCTGCCCAGATTTGTCCCCATTTGATTTGATTTGCTCCCCAGAGTTGTCCCCATTAGATCTGATTACTTCCTAGACTTGCCTCCATTAAATTTAATAGGCTGCTCAGACTTGTCCCCATTAGATTTGATTTGCTCCCAAGACTTGTCCCATTAGGTTTGATTTGGTCCCCAGACTTGTCCCAATTGGGTTCGATTTGCTTTCCATACTTATCCACATTAGATTTGATTTGCGCGCCAGACTTGTCCCCATTGGGTTTCATTTGCTCCCCAGACTTGTCCCCATTGGGTTTCATTTGCTCCCCAGACTTGTCCCCATTAGATTTTTATGGTGGGGACATGTAAAAAACATTTATTCAAGTATATTTCTTTTTATATTAAAAATCTAAAATATTCTCTCTTTATACTAGGATAACAATGGCGATGAGTGCTGTAGCCTATGAAGCCCAGGCCTAAGACGGTGTAATGGAGCATACACAACAGAATGTCTTTAGGAAATTTCAAAATTGCATTGGCTTGGATCCAAAACACTGGCAGATGTTAAAAACAAGGGCCGAGCTGCTGACGGTGCATCAGGTGCAAATCACCAGAGCACACAGTGGTGTTGGTGACTTATGCTACTGGCAGCATCCGGGAATCCTGGTATTTTTATAGAATGGTGATCTGATCTCCATCAAAGATTTAAACTGCACAATCCCTTAATCATGACCCCATAATCATCGGATCTGAGCCTCAGCCATCACAGTGAGTTCTATTATTAAGATCATACACAATTTCAGAATAACTAAAAGCAAATGATTATGATTCATTGTACCTGCAAAATTAGGAATGACTATGAACCACAGAATGAGACAAACACAAAATTAATTTCAATTATATTGTTTGGCAATTGATGAAGATGACTCATGGCAGTGAATTGTCAGTCCTTTTGCCTGACTTGATGCATTAGTCATTATTTATTCAGAGTTAAACTCCATTGTTTAGATATTTGTTTTTGCGCAGATGTCTGTATATATATTACATACATGCACACATTTTCTTTTCTGACCTGTCTTCTACCTTCTCTGTGTTCTTGTAATGAACTCTCATTTAGTTTTGTTCAAAGCGCTGTCTGTTTTAGCTGCCTAATTCCCACTGTGCAGATAGACACTTCCTCTCATATGTCTCATACCCCCTCAAAAGCAGAGATTCTGTAATACCCCCAGAGACATTATCTAAAATATAGACACTAGTGAAATAAAGTCAAGCAAATGCTTTTAAGATAGTATTCATCAAGGTAACGCCGTCCAAGTACTGGAATTAGTAGCAGATATAGGGCCTCATTCAATTCGGGGCCGTAACTCGATCGCAAATAGACAATTTTCTGCGATCGAGTTACAGGCTCTAGTAGGTCTACTATTACTCTGCTATTCAATTGGCTGGGCCCGAAAATTAGGTGTCGGTCGTGACAATCAGAAATCATGCTCTAGCATTTGCGGGCTTGAACATGATCGCAGACACAAGCCCGTAAGATCGGAGCACTTTAGATGCAAATATAACATTTAACACAGCACTGTAAATTATGGGGGACACAATGGGTGACATTAGAATTAAAAGCACAACATTCACAAGCTCGCACATTGCCAAACCTCCTTGGTCCCAGTGTTTAATTGATCATAATTACGCTCTGAAATGCTACTTATGATTGCATGGTTTACGGTTTTGGCTATCGGCCATGTAGCTGCGGGCTTGTTCAATTGAATCACTGTAATTGTAGCAAATCTCAAGCCCTCAGACTTACGGCCTGTATAAAGGCACCTGCGGGCTTGCAATTGAATAAAGTCTATAGATTGCGGAGCTGATTAGGTCATAAGCATGAACCAGTTCAAGAGCCAATCAGAGTTGTGACATAGTTACATTCATTTTTTTGTCTTCTTCAATTCACCAAATACACCTAGGATTGTGGCAATAAAAGTCATGGGATAAAACACAAATATTTGAACTTCTATAAGTGAATTATTTCATACAGGTGTAACTTGTGTTTAGGGGAAGCATATAAAACATATATCACAATTCCAGCACTGTATCTAGTCAAAGTATTTGTATTTTGTGCAGCACTGATTGGGTTAACACAACTCTGATAGACACAAGGATATCAGACCCTTAATCTTGGCAGTCCCACAGTTTTACTTGAGAGGCATGTCCTTACAGTTCATTAACAATTAATGCCTATACTGTTCCTGCTCAGACCCTGCAGCTGCTGACCTGCAGTTTCTCGCTCTCCTAATACGGTAAGGAGACGTCTTCAGCATCTGAAAGGAAAACCGAACCTCCTGAAACCAAATCACCAAATCTCTACCGCCATAAGTCAATAGTGCAGAGTTGGTGAAAAGGACACTGTAGTGTGAGCTATGGGGAGCAAGGCTGCAAGGAAGGAGGCAGATCATGTATACATTAAGTTTATTATTAATAATAATAATAATAATAATAATAATAATAATACTATGAATAATAATAGTGATGTCACATATGGTCACAACTGGACTAGCCAATGTGAGGATCCCCCAGCCTTGTTCTCATTCTGGATCTGAGGAGATTATAAGAGCCTTTGAAAGAGGATTTCTCATCATATTAATAAAATAGATCTCTGACTCAGAAAACACAGCTCCACACACAATTTTTTTCCCATCAGAGGAAGACCCTTTATTAGGAGATTTGTATGAATCTTTTATATGGTGTCAAACAATAACATATCATAATAATATTAACATTTGGCAAACATAAAGCAACTTTGAATTCCCCTCCTCAAGTGTGGGCGACTAATCAGAAACAGGCAGGTCTGTAATTTGTTGGGACTGGACCAATCCTATTGGCTCTTGGAGTGACCAATCATGAAAGGGCCCACAAGCCCTGGTAATTTAATCAAACCTATAACAATAAGGCCTACAGAGCCACAGTCTTAAAATGGGTAATGGCGCCATGATGATGTGATTACATGGGGGGGCTAGGGATAACAATTAAGTGGGCATTAGAAAGGGTGCCACTCTGTCTAGTAAGTGAGGTACAAGGAAAGAACCACAGCTAATTTATGTGGGTTTGTCACCATGTTGTTTCCTTGGTGGGTTCCATCTTCAGTTGAAACATTTTGATCAATGCCTATACCCCATAGAGTCCTCGCCACCCTCTCCCAATCTCACACATCAGTTTCCAGAGAGAGGTGATCTCTTGGGAAACCAAACAGACCTTTACAGTATATCATCTACCTGAGGATTTCAACTACCCTCCCTTATAGGCCTTATCCAATCCCTATTGTACTTACTCTGAAGCTGGCTCATCTAAACAATGTAGAAAGGCAGCAGGGTATTATTTAAGTTTTCCTACAAAGTATTGGTTGTCCAGCAGTTTGGTCATTAGTCCCATCCTTGAAGGTCCTGGACAGAATATCGCCAGTAACTCTGGGTAATTCAAATCAGCCCATCGGAGAAGGCTGTACTGTCCATAGCGAAATACATGGTACTCTGTCCTATATCTTCCTAATAGCCCAAGTCCAGACAATGGCACAATCCTAGCCCCAAAAGAACACACAACTCTGGGGATGTCAGAGGACCCTTTACAGCCCAATCCAGATCCCACTTCCTCAGGTGATAACCTCTTTTAGCGAGGATGTATAGTGTTGACCCAGACAAGAGGGTGTGGATCATAAGAAATGACTTCTATCAGGACAATATCATGAGCACAATATATAGGTTTGTACTTATAGGTTAATAAAATACGAATCAGTCAGTGAAGAATGATTATAGTTCTTGGACTGAGAAATGTAAAAATTATCCAGATAATGTTAAAAGGCCTCTATAGTCCTTATACAATTGTGTTTCATTTGTTTATTAATAACTGATTAGCAATAAAATCAGAATTTGAAGAAGATAAATTAATTGTAGCCTCTAAAATTTTATTTTAAACTTTAGTGTTCAGGGGCTAACACACTCATTTAGCTCCACCCCTTATTAGATGTCCAGGGGGTAAGAGAGGATCTGCCTAATTTTGCAAATTTTGTGTGTGACCAATCGAGGTTTGCCAGTAGTGATCTTTGCAGGGAAAGAGAGGGATCAAGACTCCTATCAAGACAGCCTCTCGGACGTGAGGATGATTAGTTATATGCTTAAATAAATCTACTCCTACAGCCTGGTAATTAAGAATAATGTCTACAAATTTAGATTTATTTCCACTTTAATCCTCCCTGCTACTAACTTTACCTACAGTGTTTCATTAACAACATGTGTAAGGCTCTGTGATTATGCTGATTTAATCAACTGGGCATGTTCTTCCCGTCAATCAACCTCCACTCTCTTTGGTGTCTACGTATTCACTTCTTACATTGTGCAGGAAGCTATAATAGTGACATTAGTATTACTGGTGCAGCTGCCATAATTATTGGTGCAGCAGGTGCAAAACATCAAGGCCAACAACAGGGTAGGGGCCTCTGCTACCGGCAGTAAATGAGAAATCAATTTATTATACAATGATGGCAGATTATTATTTTATAGAAAGGTAATCTGACCATCTGCATATATTTGTGGCTTATTTATTGATCCCAAGGAGTAAAAAGAGAAATTGCGAGAGGGCAATCCAAATTATTTTACACTGGGACCCTCCATTCACTAGCTCGATATGGATTGTTGCCTAGATCTCTGTTTACATGGGAACCAGGGATATCCCTCGATATTAAAGTTTTGCTATAGAAAGACGGACATATACAAATATCGGCCCCCCATTGCTGCTGGCTGATTAAACCAATCTAGTGTGTGAAAATCAATTCAGCATACCTGGAAATTGGATTGGAGGAAATAAACTGATCCTTTACTTTATGGTCTCTTTGGGAGAGAAGGAGTTTCAGCAAATTAAAGAGGGAGAAGGGAGATTATATTATACATAGGTAGAGACCAAGCTATTCAAACCATGTCTTACGGTGCCAAGCCGTATATGAATTTAAAATGGCAGTCTTCATACCCATCTCTGTCTGAAAGTTTTCCATCACTGTGGTTACACTTGGGTCCTTGGTGTCCATTTTTACTGATGTATTCAGTTTTTTTTTTATTATTTGTGAGGAAAACAGTCAATCAAGGGAGTGATAACCCAAAAGTCTCATTTGCTTCATTTCCTCCAAGTCCCATCCAAGTGGCTAGGTTAAAAGAACACTATATATATATAACTGTTTTTCTCGGAATTCTGAGCTGGAAGCAGGTTTTTTAACTTGTTTTAGACATTCAAATGTGAACACAGCTGTACTATCTATTCACTATATGCACTTATACACACACACACATATATATATATATATATATATATATATATATATATATATATATATATATATATATATATATATATATATATATATATGTATATATACACTGACACACACACATTATATACAGTCAGGTCCATAAATATTGGGACATGGACACAATTCTAACCTTTTTGGCTCTATACACCACCACAATGGATTTGAAATGAAACAAACAAGATGTACTTTAACTGCAGACTTTCAGCTTTAATTTGAGGGTATTTACATCCAAATCAGGTGAACGGTGTAGGAATAACAACAGTTTGTATATGTGCAATACTCTGATATTTAGCTTTGCTCAAATCTGTGTGTTACAGTAGGCATATGCTTAAAGGAAGCCATATTTAAAATGGTTATGGATTGCAAGCGCAAAGCCTTTGTAGGGACATTTGCATGTCCCTGCCAAAGTTCCCAGAATGCAGTGTAATAACTGTGTTTCCCTGAATTCTGGGAATGAACCAAGTTTTTTAACTTGTTTTAGACATCCAAATGTGAACAGAAATGTACTATTTATACATTTGTACGGTGGAGGCTTCTATCGCTGTTTTGCCATCCATAAATTAAATGACTGCTGTGGTAGGAA
Organism: Discoglossus pictus; assembly: GCA_027410445.1. Lineage (NCBI taxonomy): Eukaryota > Metazoa > Chordata > Amphibia > Anura > Alytidae > Discoglossus > Discoglossus pictus. Next base: position 36,078,578 of record CM050172.1, on the reverse strand, counting down.
CCAGACCCACACTGCTGAGAGGCAGTAACCTCGAAACAGTGCTGTCTATGTGTAGTTTTCCTGATTTGTACATATTCCATCCTAGGCTTTGCTCAAAGCTGTGCGATACAGCAGGCATATTCTTACAGAAAGCTACAGAATCTTAAAAAAAAAAAACACTGCTTGTCAAACATGTATCATTGTGGTAGCTTCTATTTATTAAAGTGTTTAGTTAGATATATGCATGGGCCGGGTCAGCAAGAGATGCAAATAATTCAAATCTGACAGGGGCCATAGGCAGGTCAGCATCATTACTACTGAAGGCCAGTATGGTGAGTGCAGGGAGCCCCCCGGAGCATCAGCTGCTCCAGACAATACCCCCCTCTGGTATATTAACATGTCACTTCATAAACCAGTGTAACGAGGCTGATAAACAAACAATGCACACAAGACACATGAAAGTGACACCAAACAGGTCCTATTTATTGAAGAAATGTAAAAAGAGTCTGATGTCAGTATCAATGTTATGACACATTTGTCCATTTAGATTTTTAATTGATCTTTTACAAAATATTACATTCATTTATAAAATTTCACATTTCAGATCTTGTTAAGTAATTCAGTATTTTGTTTTTACATTGTACCATTACAGAGTGTAATCAACATTTATATTTGTTGTTGTTCAGTCCTTCAGTTGTGTCTGACTCTTAGTGACCCTATGGACTGCATCACACCAGGCACATCTTGTGTGTGGTTGTGCTCAACCATATGGCTTTCATGGTAAATATACTATAGTGGGTTGCCAGTTCCTTCTTCAGTGGACTGCAAATTGTCTGAATTCTCTGCTATGATCTGCCCATTTTGGGTGACCGTACATGGTGTAGCTCACAGCTTCACTGAGGTACACAAGCCCCTTCACCACAACATGGTAGTGATCCAAAAGGGAAATATATATATATATATATATTTATATATTTATATATATATATATATATACTGTATAATTGAAGAGTGAAACAGCAGTAAATGTCCAGTAATCTAGTATAAATGTAAATAAGGTGTTTGTCCAATTCAAAAGGTTTCACAATATACTGCAATACTCATTATTAATCTATATATATATAGATTAATAATTACTAATATACTAGATTACTGGACATTCATGGCTGCTTCACTATTCAATTATATATATATATATATATATATATATATATATATATATATATATATATATGAAGAGTGAGGTAGCCGTGAATGTCCAGTAATCCAGTTGAATAATCAGAGTATTTACTGCAATACTCTGATTATTCAACTATATATATATATATATATATATATATATATATATATATATATATATAATAGTAAATAAATAGTACATTTGTGTTCACATTTGAATGTCTAAAACAAGTTAATAAACTTGTTTCATGCCCAGAATTCCAGGAAATACAGTTATTACACTGCATTCTGGGAACCTTGGCAGCGACATGCAAATGTGCCCACAAAGGCTTCGCTCTTGCAATCCACAACCCTATCAAACATGGCTTCCCTTAAGCATATGGCCGCTGTATCTAACAACTTTGAGCAAAGCTAGGGTTGGATTATACACAAGCTAGGAATCCCACGTACAGCATATATATATATATATACTTCTGGACTGCTACTATGTCATGGTGTAAGGGCTTGTGTACCTCAGTGAAGCTGTGAGCTGTACCATGGAGGGTCACGCAAGATGGGCAGATCATAGCAGAGAGGTCAGACAATTATATATATCAATTACTGATCTGCACGTATAATATCCATCATTTTCAATTACGACCAATTGCAATTAACTTTATTTTATTATTCCCCAATATATGTGAGCTTTTCTGAGTCACTTCTAAGCAGGGCAGCACTGCAGCATTAGCAGTCTGGAAATGCTGATATAGAGACGAGATATGCAAAGAAACTTTAGGATAAAAGAGGAAAAGATATGGATGTAGAGGAATAAAAATGCCTAGTAGATTCTAGCACTGCAGATTGATGTAGGAGACAGCAGAAGGATTGTGTTTGCAGGGTATCTGACTGCAGGGTAATTGTTTGTGTGTTTTATCCATCCAATAGCGCTGAGCTCCTGTGTCCTCCTCCAGCATTTCATCCCTGGAGGAGTTGGATGAGAGTCTGTGCTCATGCAGCACCCACAGTGTATGAGATCTGGTACAGAGCAGCCCGCACAGCCCTGCAGTGCCTGATCTTGGCTCTTACACTGTCTGAAAATCCGCAGAGAAGATGCTGAGGATCATTACTGGCCACTGCTGACCTGAACTGACCACAGGAAACCCTGTGCAGAACCTGCATGACTTGCACCTCAGGTATGCTGCATTTATATATGTTATATATCTATATAGGTCATGGAGAGTCGGACACGACTGAATGACCGAACAACAATATATCTGCAGTCAGAGCTATGTTTATTTATAACCCCGCTACAGATAATGACATTCATTTTACATTTGTTTAATGCCCCAAATCTCCAATGACTCCAGGCAATAGCCACAGCTGCCATCCCTTAATGTCCACCAGCTAATTCATATCGCAGACAGCCCAGTCTAGATCTATGCCAAAAACTGCCTAAAAAGACCTAAAAACTGCAGGGGAAAAAAAATCAGCATTGCAGTATGATTTTTACTCTACTGTACCGTTACATATCATTGTATTTAAAGACCTAACAAATCTCATTATACATTGCATAACTACTAATCTACTTCATTTTATATTAGAATATATTTTTAACTGTCCTGTTATGTAAAATTCTAGTACTTGGAGCTATGTTATATATGTTTAATTCTTATATTATTATATGAAGGTTATTTAAAAATCTCTGAAATATATTTTCTATAGAACAACACAGAGCACTGTATTATTTATAGAACACAAAATCATTACTGAATATTACTGTGCTCCAAGCGACTTGGCAGGTAATAATTACCTTTTTTGAGGCATGTTTTGTTCTTGTTTTTGTGTCTTAAACCTGTCTCCTACCAAGAGATGTACATTAACCACCAAAGCTTAGGTTAAAAAAAATGTATGTGTGTATATATATATATATATATATATATATATATATATATACACATATATATATATACATATATATATATATATATATATATATACATATATATATATATACATATATACACATATATATATATATATATATATATATATATATATATACATATATGTATATATACGTATATATATATATATATATATATACACACATACACATATATATATATATATATGTGTATATATATATATATATATATATACATCTATATATATATATATATATATATATATATATATATATATATATATAAAAGGAGAGATCATGTCGGGCATTGCCTATATTTAAAAATGATTTCTTATTAATTTACCTGAATAATTTATAGAATATCGAAAAAATTGCAAATGAGCCTTGAACAGTTTACCTTATTAGTGGCCACTGATGTACCATTTTCACCTCTCATTGTCCTGAGAACTACTGAAAAGAAAACAAATATTTCAACTGAGATCACATTAACCAGGCATGGTAACCTGGGACGTGCTCACTTTGGAGAAGCAAGACGTTATATGATTGTAACTATAGCCCCTTATCCTGCAGAGCATGCTCCAGGTTAATCACCCAGGTTACCTGCACATGTATTTTTAATATTGCTAATGATAAACCAAGCAATAGAGTTAACATTGGCCTTTTAAGATTTCAGAGTATATATGGGATATATTACAGAATAGATAGATTATATATACAGGTATGCTGTACATATATATATATATATATATATATATGTATCATTATCATTTCTGCAAATGTCCTTGGAGAGAGGTTTCTCTCCTTTGCTGAATTAGCCCTGATTCTTCTGTTCTCTTAACCTCGATGCTGCCATAATAAATTAGGTCAGCTCATTATCCTCAAATCAACATAGCTTAGAGTCCCAGACAAGGCTCAGTTATTATGGAGACCAGGCTGATGAGGAAGTAAATACAACCTAATAAGTACATAAAACCTAATATAGATAACCGGACATCCGAGGAATCTTCTACCAATCAGGTGAGACCTTAGAAATATATAATTATAAGGATCTATTTCACATACAGTATTAATGTACCCAGGTGTAGATATACTGTTTTCATAAAACTTTTTTCATTCATTTGTTTTTAATATATGTATAAAGTATAGTACAATTGTCCATAGTAATCCTGGTGAGTCAACAGTCTTCATCAGTTGGTTACAGAGTTTTTGGGTGCCCACTGGTTTCTTCTTCTTCAGTCAAGAAACTTCTGGAGTCTCAAAACTTCTGTAGACAGAATTTTTTTCCCAGGTGGGCCTCTATGTCCATTGTAGCCCCCTACATTCTCCAGCTCTGGTTCCATTACTCCAGAAAGCTTCATCTAAAGCAGTATTCATCTCTATTGTTTTAGTGGGTTTGTTCGCGTGTGCAATCTCGGGACTGAAAGCAATTAGTCATTAAACTAATAAATTCCCTGCAAAACACCAAGGAAAAACATTTACAGGACCATTTATTTTGTCCTATAGTCGTAAACATTATATATGAAATGATCGGGTTATAGTCTTGTGTTTCTACAATGATGCAAACAAGATGGAAGGACATATAGTAAACTATACGTGCAAAACACTAAGGAAAAATATTTATAGGACCATCCAATTTTTCCTATAGGATGTTCTTTATTATAATTGATCCATTAGTTGTAAATGATAGGGCTACAGCCTTGTGTTTCTACAATGATGCAAACAAGATGGAAGGAAGTATAGTGCGCTTAATGAATCGCTGTAGTGCCCTAACAACAGGAGCTACATTTTGTAATTAGGTACTGATCATAAATAAAATTCATATTTAATCATTTAAAAAAATCAATATTCTAAATTAAACTAAATTTCTACTAAAGTGCAGGCTCAGCTGATGCTTGTATCCACCCACTATCAGGTCAATGGGGGGAGGTGGCTTTGTCTACCAGAAACCTGCTTACTTTTCATATATAATGTTTATGACCAACACAATGATCTCTATTAGCTGCATACGTGTTGTGTTCAAGTTTTTCTTCGCAGCAAGCTTTTGCTGTTTGGGCAGCCTATCAGGGATTATTTTTTTCTCTTATCACATATGACTGTCCTTAAAACGCTTTAAGACCTGCCAAAACTCCCACACTCCCCATATACACCTTTTTAAGGTTGAGACAAACACTCAGCTGGAGGCAAATACTCTAATTTGTGAAAATGAATTTAATTTTGAATATTACATTATTAAATAGAATTTTCATTAAAAATCGATGCCCAATTAAGATAACTAGTTAACCTTGCTGGTTAAACCCATCTCCAGCCAACCCTTCCCCTCCTCGACAAATTTGTAAGGGTGGAGCCCAACAACTCAACTGGGGACTGACCTTTAACTATTGTTTTTAAAAAACATTGAATATAAATTTTAATAATGATCAATGCATAATTAAAATATATTGAGTGGAAGTGTTAGATAATTAAGCTTCATAATTAAGTATTCAAATTATACATTTTTTTTAAAAGGCAATTGTCGATTAAGCTGTTCTGTGTCCCACAACATGGGTAAAATTAGCTCATTCTCAGTTTGTTTTCCATTTTTAATCAAATCTATTTTTTCTTTTTTTCAAGATACAAGCCATGCTTTGAAGAATGTCGCACCCATCTGATGCCAGCCCTGGACCACCAGGTTCTCCTGCCACACATGTTACTAATAGGCCACATGCCCCACAAGGAATTACCATCCAGTTAACCAAAGTACACAGTGAGGACAACTGGGAAAACTTGGATGAGAACGAACTGATCTTCACATTGGAACAAGATGATGAAGCAGGTGCAGGGTGTGTTATTGAGAAAGCCATATCTCCAGTGTTTGTGCCCTTGGCTGGTCACCAGGGAACTGTGGTCAATGAGTTGGCTTTAGCAGCTTACGAGTGTGCTGGTGATGTGTTGTTGTCTAATGAAGCCCATAAATATAGCTCCCCTTTGTTGCCAAACTCACCCACGTCCAAACCACTCATCAACTTGGTGAAGTCCGTCTCCACTGAAATCGATTCCAAGGACCCTTCACCTCATAGACCTCATCCTCTTGTAAATCTAGTAAAGTCCATCTCTACAGAAATTTCCAGACTGGAACCTGAGGTTTCTCAGTCCAAGTCAGACTCTAAACTCAATGTTCATCTTTGGAGACAGATAACCCAACCCAAAAATAAGAATGGGGACTCCAGGACAGCTCCCTCATCCCCTAGCATGTCACCATCTGAGAGCAAAGGAATATTTTTTAATGTTCAGGAAGTAGAGGCTAAGTTGGAAGATACCAAGAGACGGCTGTCGGAGGCCATGCAAGAACCATTGAGTATGCTTAGTAAAATTATAGGAGACGAGCCTTCTCCAAATTCTAAATATAGAACTATGTCTCCAGTGTTGTTCACTCAAGAATCTCCAACTAGTCAATTAAAGGATCAAGGTATTTTTGATGGAAGGAGTACCATTCCAATCTATCGAAAAACTGAAGACAGTGAGAGTCTTGACTTCACAGAAAGCACAGCTAAACCCATCCATAAAGAAGCTCTCAAAAAATATTGCACCTACAAAATTTGCTCATATGGTGATGTAATTCAAGTCGTAGAATTGGCAACCAATGATAGCCCAGATGAAGACCAACAAGGTGCCAACTTCCAGGCTCCTCATGCTCGAAGTGATGTGCCATGCAGTGCCCTGGCTTGTGTTGCAATCCTGGCTTATAACTTTTTCATCTGGCCTCTTCCATCATACATTTCAGGGCTTTTCCTTGGCTTGGCCAGTGGTTTTATGTTGGGCTTTTTTATGATTTTGTTGTTTGTGCCCAATACTGTGTATTCCTCAAGACGTAGACAATACTTGCAGGAGTCCCTAAAAGCTGCATTAGCAACACCAAGACCCCAGGAACCAGATGCCCTGAAGGTAGGAAATGCTTCCATAATATGCAGTGATATCACACCCCACACATAAAAATGTACTTAATAATAATAATGTTAGCCATCAATAGCCTTGATCCAGTTGTATTAAAGCCAACCATCTTGACATACTAACAGCTGATTCCATCTGTTTGGTTCATCTCAAACCAACTAGTTTGAAGGACCACTGTTGTTTAATATTTATAGTTTGCTCTTTTGAAGAACTTGACTTGATAATGAACAAAATGTGTTTACACTGCATAATAACATTGTAGTAGCTTGTACTTGTTTGGACTACTGTAAGAAACTTGTCCATATACATTTTTCCTTTATACAGTGCTCATATTGCATATGAGTTTTACTATGAAGCAGTGGCAGAGCTAGAGAATGGATGGCTCTTCTGCAAAAACACATTTTGGGCCCCCTCAAGGGAATGTAAAAATGTTTGTGTCTGGACCAAATCACTTAGTGCTCCTGCCTGTGCGAAGCTCCTCTGCCTTCAGCATAGCTCCAGGGGGCGCGTGCTTCACTCTCCTGCGATATCCTCAACAGATATATATGTACACATATGTATACTGATATATACACATATATAAACATCACCCTCACACAGCAGCAACCCTTCAGAGCATCCATCCCTATATAGCACCTAGTTCTTGTTAGCAGCCATCCTCTCTCAGGATCCATCCAGCACAGCACAAACCAGTCTGAGCACCCACTTCACATAGCACCCATCCCTATCTTCTTTGTTCCCCCCACACAGAACCCACCCTCCTGTACTTATATACTACTTTACAGCCTTTGCTCTCTTGAGTTCTTTCCTGATACACATCCCCAGGATTTTGAACTGCTCCACACTGCCACCTGTTGGAACTTCAATAGAAATGCTCTTTTTTAAACAGACACACTCAAATTTCAGGCTATTTGTGTGTGTGTGTGAGGTCAAGGAGGCACAGGTGGACCCCAGTGGGGCCTTGGCAGGGTGGGCCCTGGTGCACTCCACCACCTCCACCACTGGTAGATCCACCCCTGCTATGAAGTAATTGCAAAAATGGTATTTCAACCTATCTTTAAATTTATAACACCAGTGGGGCATTGTATATCGGTTTGTAGACTGCATTGACTATTTCTTAGGACAGTCATGAATATTCAGAGCCAACATATGTTGATTTCACTAATTTCTAAGTATCTGCAATGCACTGTTCTTAACCTAAATGGGAATAACCAGTGAAAAATGATTTTGCTGATTAATCCTGGTTAATAATAGCTCTTAAAGTACTACACAGCTCTTAGGTTTTACAGCCGACTGCAGAGTGCGGTTTGTAGGAGCAGATCCTCTGCATTGTAATGAGGCCCATCTGAAAATAACAAATACATCAGCATAAAGTAATACTAAGCATGACTGCACACTTTCTATCATTCCTCGCTTCTTCTGACCAAGTCATTGAGTCAAAAAAAAAATCTAATTGGAGTCTGGCTGAGATTGTCTTGAAGAAGCAGCAGCAGGAACAGCTGTGAGGGTAGATCTTATTGTAACTGCTGCAGACAAGAGGAAGCGGGCAACAGAATCAGCTGGCAGTGGAGGGGGGTTGTCATTATAATTATCAAGAAGCTTTTGTTTAAATAAATCACTGCAATATTATAGTGGAAAAGCAAAGGTTCCCAGAAAATGTCTCTGGAGCTTTTTCATCTGGGGACTGCGAATGCTCATCGGGACTTTTTTCCTATACAGAACATTTTGATCAGAGTGATAGCACATGACACACTAAATATTCATCTAGTTTTGACTCATTCGCATGGAGTACATTTTATCTACAAGGCCTAAATAATCTATAACTGTGACTAATGTAGTCATATGTTGGAAGTGCAAGGCTCCCCTCATCCGTTGGACTGGCCGATTAGGTGTCAGCAAATCTACCTGTGATGCAGGGCCCTTCTCTGGGGGGGGGTCAATGTTGTGTAATTTTTTATTTTATTACATTTTTTCTATAGTGTAGTGGCCCCCCTGGGCTCCCCAACCTGTCCCAAGAGGCCATGGTCCCCCTGGGCCGCCTGGCCTCCCTGTGACTCCTTGTCTGAAATTGGTTTGTGCCTGTTTAAATAAGGGTATTTCTACTGAAGCGCCAAGAGGTGGCAGTGTCGAGCAGTTCAACACGCTGGGAATGTGTATCAGGGAAGAAAGTTAAAGAGCAAGTTGTGCAGTGTCCGGAAAGTACGGGGGCGTGGGTTCTGTTAGAGAGGACGAAAGGAAATAGGGATGGGTTCTATTCTAAGTGACGTGGATGCTGAGAAGCTTTGGGTGCTGTGCGGGCATGGATGCTTAGAGGTGATGGCTGCTGACAAAGACTGGGTGGAGATGGATTCTAAGTGGGGTGAGTGTTGTGTGGGGGTGATGTTTATATATGTATATATATATATATTGGAAAGGGGTCTTGGTGGTAGAACAGCAATGGGGAAGGGCCTTGGGAAGGTTTCCTGTTATGCTAGTTCCTGAGACCCAGTAGCGGAGCTAGAGAATGGAGGGCCCTGGTGCAAGAAAAAAGTTTTGGGCCCATTTCTGTAAAAAAAATCACTCAGTTCTCCTCACCCACACCCCTTCCTATAACTGCTCCGCTCCCAAAGACACCTTCCCATCCAACTTTTGCTTGTCTCTGTTTTTGGACAGCTAACCAGGTCTTCTCGGACTATTCACCACAGATAAGCCACATCTTCATATATTATATTATTTTTCATGAAATTCCCATATGAGACAGGTATAGAGATAGAGAGGGGGATAGAGAGAGAATGATACAGAGGGATAGAGAGAGAGGGATAGAGGGAAAGAGGAACGGGTAGAGACAGAGAAAGGAGAGTTTATATGCTCCATAATTAATATTAAGTTGCAAAAAAACATTTTGAGTGGTTAATTAAGCATATATTTCTAATTCTGGTCCTTCAGCTAGGGGCGTAGGAGTCAAAAACAGAGACAAGCAAAAGATGGATGGGAAGGGGTCTTCGGGAGCAGAGCAGTTATAGGAAGGGGTGTGAGTGAGGAGCACTGAGTGTTTTTTTTTACAGAAATGGGCCCAAAACTTTTTCTTGCACCAGAGCCCCCCATTCTCTAGCTCTGCCATTGGGTCTCAGGAACTAGCAATGATCCCAGGATCGACAGTTGAGAACCTCTGGTTTAGACAAATGAAAAAACAATTATATTATACACTAAAACAACACTAAAAAAGACAGGTCAATAAGAAAATGTATCAAAATTGTTAAATATAAATAAAATGTCTTACAAAATAGTGAAATGCGAAATTGCAAGCTCGCTACTCTATATCTATCTATCTATCTATCTATCTATCTATCTATCTATCTATCTATCTCTCTCTCTCTTTATATATATATATATATATATATATATATATATATATATATATATATATATATACACACACATATATGTACACACACAGTATATATACATACACATAATATATTTTTATATAATGTCCCAGCTCAACTTCCCACAATTTAGTGTAATAACTGTTTTTCTCGGAATTCTGAGCTGGAAGCAGGTTTTTTTACTTGCCTTAGACATTCAAATGTGAACACAGCTGTACTATTTATTTACTGTACTACTGTACGGTGGAGGCTGCTATCGCTCTTTTGCCCACCATATTATAAATGATTGTTGTGGTGAACTTCCTACTCATAAGGTCCACAACACAGGCTGAGATCCCGCTCCATGCTGATGGCAGACAGTAAGCGTGAAACAGCTGCACATGGATAGGATACTCAGCTTGTGTTTAATCCAACCTTGGCTTTGCCTCAAATCTGTGTAATACAGCATGCATAAGCTTAATGGAAGCCATGTTTGATAATGGCTATGTATTAAAGCGCTAGGCATTTGTGGGCACATTTGCATGTCGCAGCTCAGCTTCCCAAAATGCAGTGTAATCACTGTTTTTCTCGGATATTCTGAGCTGGTAGCAGGTTTTCTATCTTGTTTTAGACATTCAAATGTGAACACAGATGTACTATCTATTTACTATATGCACACACACATATATATATATATATATATATATATATATATATATATATATATATATATACAGTGGATATAAAAAGTCTACACACCCCTGAAAAATGTCAGGTTTCTGTGCTGTAAAAAAATGAGACAAGGATAAATCATTTCAGAACTTTTTCCACCTTTAATGTGACCTATAAACTGTACAACCCAATTGAAAAACAAACTGAAATCTTTTAGGTAGAGGGAAGAAAAAATATAAAAATAAAATAATATGGTTGCATAAGTATGCACACCCTTAAACTAATACTTTGTTGAAGCACCTTTTGATTTTATTACAGCACTCAGTATTTTTGGGTATGAGTCTATCAGCATGGCACATTTTGACTTGGCAAGATTTGCCCACTCTTCTTTGCAAAAACCCTTTAAATCTGTCAGATTGCGAGGGCATCTCCTGTGCACAGCCCTCTTCAGATCACCCCACAGATTTTCAATCGGATTCAGGTCTGGGCTCTGGCTGGGCCATTCCAAAACTTTAATCTTCTTCTGGTGAAGCCATTCCTTTGTTGATTTGGATATATGCTTTGGGTCGTTGTCATGCTGAAAGTTCCTCTTCATGTTCAGCTTTCTAGCAGAAGCCTGAAGGTTTTGTGCCAATAATGACTGGTATTTGGAACTGTTCATAATTCCCTCTATCTTAACTAAGGCCCCAGTTCCAGCTGAAGAAAAACAGCCCCAAAGCATGATGCTACCACCACCATGCTTCACTGTGGGTATGGTGTTCTTTTGGTGATGTGCAGTGTTCTTTTTGAGCCAAACATATCTTTTGGAATTATGGCCAAAAAGTTCAACCTTGGTTTCATCAGACCATAACATCTTTTCCCACATGCTTTTGGGAGACTTCAGATGTGTTTTTGCAAAATGTAGCCTGGCTTGGATGTTTTTCTTCGTAAGAAAAGGCTTTCGTCTTGCCACTCTTCCCCATAGCCCACAGGAAATTGTTGTCACATGTACCACACAGCCAGTACTTGCCAGATATTCTTGCAGCTCCTTTAATGTTGCTGTAGGCCTCTTGGTAGCCTCCCAGACCAGTTTTCTTCTCGTCTTTTCATCAATTTTGGAGGGAGCTCCAGTTCTTGGTAACGTCACTGTTGTGCCATATTTTCTCCACTTGATAATGACTTCACTGTGTTCCATGGTATATCTAATGCCTTGGAAATTCTTTTGTACCCTTCTCCTGACTGATACCTTTTAACAATGAGATCCCTCTGATGCTTTGGAAGCTCTCTGTGGACGATGGCTTTTGCTGTGGGATGCGACTAAGACAATTTCAGGAAAGACCAACTAGAGCAGCTGAACTTTATTTGGGGTTAATCAGAGGCACTTTAAATGATGGCAGGTGTATGCTGACTCCTATTTAACACAATTTGGAATGTGATTGCTTAATTCTGAACACAGCTACATCCCCAGTTATAAGAGGGTGTGCAGACTTATGCAACCACATTATTTTTATTTTTCTTCCCTCTACCTAAAAGATTTCAGTTTGTTTTTCAATTGAGTTGTACAGTTTATAGGTCACATTAAAGGTGTAAAAAGTTCTGAAATTATTTATCTTTGTCTCGTTTTTTTACAGCACAGAAACCTGACATTTTAACAGGGGTGTGTAGACTTTTTATATCCACTGTATATATATATATATATATATATATATATATATATACACACACATTATATATTTATCTTACACATACAATAAGAGATCACTCCCCAAAGTAAGTATACCCTCTCCTTGTAAATACATATGGACACCGAGAGAGTCTAAGACACAGGGCTCCTTCTGTATCGCTACCTTGTCGTGGTGAAGGGGCTTGTTACCTCAATTAAGCTGTGAGCTATATCATGAAGTGTCACCCAAGATGGGCAGGTCCTTTCAGAGAGGTCAGGCAAATTGCGGGGCACTGGAGTAGAAACTGTCAACCCACTCCAGTATTTGTCATGAAAACCTTATGGATAAGTACAACCAGACACAACTGAAGGACAGAACAACAACAAGACACAGGTAGAGTTATTTGTAAGAGAGAGACACTGACAGAGGGTGAGAGTGTCCTGGTAGTGACACAGAGAGGGTTATAGAGTCACACAGACCTGAAGCTGACAGAGGGTGAGAGTGTCCTGACAGTGACACAGAGAGGGTTATGGAGTCACACAGACCTGACACTGACAGAGGGTGAGAGTGTCCTGACAGTGACACAGAGAGGGTTATGGAGTCACACAGACCTGACACTGACAGAGGGTGAGAGTGTCCTGGTAGTGACACAGAGAGGGTTATAGAGTCACACAGACCTGAAGCTGACAGAGGGTGAGAGTGTCCTGACAGTGACACAGAGAGGGTTATGGAGTCACACAGACCTGACACTTACAGAGGGTGAGAGTGTCCTGACAGTGACACAGAGAGGGTTATGGAGTCACACAGACCTGAAGCTGACAGAGGGTGAGAGTGTCCTGACAGTGACACAGAGAGGGTTATAGAGTCACACAGACCTGACACTGACAGAGGGTGAGAGTGTCCTGACAGTGACACAGAGAGGGTTATGGAGTCACACAGACCTGACACTGACAGAGGGTGAGAGTGTCCTGACAGTGACACAGAGAGGGTTATGGAGTCACACAGACCTGATGCTGACAGAGGGTGAGAGTGTCCTGACAGTGACACAGAGAGGGATATGGAGTCACACAGACCTGACACTGACAGAGGGTGAGAGTGTCCTGACAGTGACACAGAGAGGGTTATGGAGTCACACAGACCTGACACTGACAGAGGGTGAGAGTGTCCTGACAGTGACACAGAGAGGGTTATGGAGTCACACAGACCTGACACTGACAGAGGGTGAGAGTGTCCTGACAGTGACACAGAGAGGGTTATGGAGTCACACAGACCTGACACTGACAGAGGGTGAGAGTGTCCTGACAGTGACGCAGAGAGGGATATGGAGTCACACAGGCCTGACACTGACAGAGGGTGAGAGTGTCCTGACAGTGACACAGAGAGGGTTATGGAGTCACACAGACCTGATGCTGACAGAGGGTGAGAGTGACCTGACAGTGACACAGAGAGGGTTATGGAGTCACACAGACCTGACGCTGACAGAGGGTGAGAGTGTCCTGACAGTGACACAGAGAGGGTTATGGAGTCACACAGACCTGATGCTGACAGAGGGTGAGAGTGTACTGACAGTGACACAGAGAGGGTTATAGAGTCACACAGACCTGATGCTGACAGAGGGTGAGAGTGTCCTGACAGTGACACAGAGAGGGTTATGGAGTCACACAGACCTGACACTGACAGAGGGTGAGAGTGTCCTGACAGTGACACAGAGAGGGTTATAGAGTCACACAGACCTGACACTGACAGAGGTGAGAGTGTCCTGACAGTGACACAGAGAGGGTTATGGAGTCACACAGACCTGATGCTGACAGAGGGTGAGAGTGTCCTGGTAGTGACACAGAGAGGGTTATAGAGTCACACAGACCTGACACTGACAGAGGGTGAGAGTGTCCTGACAGTGACACAGAGAGGGTTATGGAGTCACACAGACCTGATGCTGACAGAGGGTGAGAGTGTCCTGGTAGTGACACAGAGAGGGTTATGGAGTCACACAGACCTGATGCTGACAGAGGGTGAGAGTGTCCTGACAGTGACACAGAGAGGGGTATGGAGTCACACAGACCTGATACTGACAAAGGGTGAGAGTGACCTGGTAGTGACACAGAGAGGGTTATAGAGTCACACAGACCTGATACTGACAAAGGGTGAGAGTGTCCTGACAGTGACACAGAGAGGGTTAGAGAGTCACACAGACCTGATGCTGACAGAGGGTGAGAGTGTCCTGACAGTGATACAGAGAGGGTTAGAGAGTCACACAGACCTGATGCTGACAAAGGGTGAGAGTGACCTGGTAGTGACACAGAGAGGGTTATAGAGTCACACAGACCTGAAGCTGACAGAGGGTGAGAGTGTCCTGACAGTGACACAGAGAGGGTTATAGAGTCACACAGACCTGACACTGACAGAGGTGAGAGTGTCCTGACAGTGACACAGAGAGGGTTAGAGAGTCACACAGACCTGACACTGACAGAGGTGAGAGTGTCCTGACAGTGACACAGAGAGGGTTATGGAGTCACACAGACCTGACACTGACAGAGGGTGAGAGTGTCCTGACAGTGACACAGAGAGGGATATGGAGTCACACAGACCTGACACTGACAGAGGGTGAGAGTGTCCTGACAGTGACACAGAGAGGGTTAGAGAGTCATACAGACCTGACACTGACAGAGGGTGAGAGTGTCCTGACAGTGACACAGAGAGTGTTATGGAGTCACACAGACCTGACACTGACAGAGGGTGAGAGTGTCCTGACAGTGACACAGAGAGTGTTATGGAGTCACACAGACCTGACACTGACAGAGGGTGAGAGTGTCCTGACAGTGACACAGAGAGGGTTAGAGAGTCATACAGACCTGATGCTGACAGAGTGTGAGAGTGTCCTGACAGTGACACAGAGAGGGTTATAGAGTCACACAGACCTGATGCTGACAGAGGGTGAGAGTGTCCTGACAGTGACACAGAGAGGGTTATGGAGTCACACAGACCTGATGCTGACAGAGGGTGAGAGTGTCCTGACAGTGACACAGAGAGGGTTATAGAGTCACACAGACCTGAAGCTGACAGAGGGTGAGAGTGTCCTGACAGTGATACAGAGAGGGTTAGAGAGTCATACAGACCTGCCACTGACAGAGGGTGAGAGTGTCCTGACAGTGACACAGAGAGGGTTATGGAGTCACACAGACCTGACACTGACAGAGGGTGAGAGTGTCC
This sequence comes from Discoglossus pictus, assembly GCA_027410445.1. Lineage (NCBI taxonomy): Eukaryota > Metazoa > Chordata > Amphibia > Anura > Alytidae > Discoglossus > Discoglossus pictus. Next base: position 36,062,721 of record CM050172.1, on the reverse strand, counting down.
TGACAGTGACACAGAGAGGGTTATAGAGTCACACAGACCTGACACTGACAGAGGTGAGAGTGTCCTGACAGTGACACAGAGAGGGATATGGAGTCACACAGACCTGACACTGACAGAGGGTGAGAGTGTCCCAACAGTGACACAGAGAGGGTTATGGAGTCACACAGACCTGACACTGACAGAGGGTGAGAGTGTCCTGGTAGTGACACAGAGAGGGTTATAGAGTCACACAGACCTGACACTGACAGAGGATGAGAGTGTCCTGACAGTGACACAGAGAGGGTTATGGAGTCACACAGACCTGACACTGACAGAAGGTGAGAGTGTCCTGACAGTGACACAGAGAGGGTTATGGAGTCACACAGACCTGACACTGACAGAGGGTGAGAGTGTCCTGGTAGTGACACAGAGAGGGTTATAGAGTCACACAGACCTGACACTGACAGAGGGTGAGAGTGTCCTGACAGTGACACAGAGAGGGATATGGAGTCACACAGACCTGACACCGACAGAGGGTGAGAGTGTCCTGACAGTGACACAGAGAGGGTTATAGAGTCACACAGACCTGACACTGACAGAGGGTGAGAGTGTCCTGACAGTGACACAGAGAGGGTTATGGAGTCACACAGACCTGACACTGACAGAAGGTGAGAGTGACCTGACAGTGACACAGAGAGGGTTATGGAGTCACACAGACCTGACACTGACAGAGGTGAGAGTGTCCTGACAGTGACGCAGAGAGGGATATGGAGTGACACAGACCTGACACTGACAGAGGGTGAGAGTGACCTGACAATGATACAGAGAGGGATATGGAGTCACACAGACCTGACACTGACAGAGGGTGAGAGTGTCCTGACAGTGACACAGAGAGGGTTATGGAGTCACACAGACCTGACACTGACAGAGGGTGAGAGTGTCCTGACAGTGACACAGAGAGGGTTATAGAGTCACACAGACCTGAAGCTGACAGAGGGTGAGAGTGTCCTGACAGTGATACAGAGAGGGTTAGAGAGTCATACAGACCTGCCACTGACAGAGGGTGAGAGTGTCCTGACAGTGACACAGAGAGGGTTATAGAGTCACACAGACCTGAAGCTGACAGAGGGTGAGAGTGTCCTGACAGTGACACAGAGAGGGACATGGAGTCACACAGACCTGACGCTGACAGAGGGTGAGAGTGACCTGACAGTGACACAGAGAGGGTTAGAGAGTCATACAGACCTGCCACTGACAGAGGGTGAGAGTGTCCTGACAGTGACACAGAGAGGGTTATAGAGTCACACAGACCTGAAGCTGACAGAGGGTGAGAGTGTCCTGACAGTGACACAGAGAGGGACATGGAGTCACACAGACCTGACGCTGACAGAGGGTGAGAGTGTCCTGACAGTGACGCAGAGAGGGTTATGGAGTCACACAGACCTGACACTGACAGAGGTGAGAGTGACCTGACAGTGACACAGAGAGGGTTATGGAGTCACACAGACCTGACACTGACAGAGGTGAGAGTGTCCTGACAGTGACACAGAGAGGGTTATGGAGTCACACAGACCTGACACTGACAGAGGGTGAGCGTGTCCTGGTAGTGACACAGAGAGGGTTATAGAGTCACACAGACCTGAAGCTGACAGAGGGTGAGAGTGTCCTGACAGTGACACAGAGAGGGTTATGGAGTCATACAGACCTGACACTGACAGAGGGTGAGAGTGTCCTGACAGTGACACAGAGAGGGTTATGGAGTCACACAGACCTGACACTGACAGAGGTGAGAGTGTCCTGACAGTGACACAGAGAGGGTTATAGAGTCACACAGACCTGACACTGACAGAGGGTGAGAGTGTCCCGACAGTGACACAGAGAGGGTTATGGAGTCACACAGAACTGACACTGACAGAGGGTGAGAGTGTCCTGACAGTGACACAGAGAGGGTTATAGAGTCACACAGACCTGATGCTGACAGAGGGTGAGAGTGTCCTGACAGTGACACAGAGAGGGTTATGGAGTCACACAGAACTGACACTGACAGAGGGTGAGAGTGTCCTGACAGTGACACAGAGAGGGTTATAGAGTCACACAGACCTGATGCTGACAGAGGGTGAGAGTGTCCTGACAGTGACACAGAGAGGGTTATGGAGTCACACAGACCTGACACTGACAGAGGGTGAGAGTGTCCTGACAGTGACACAGAGAGGGTTATGGAGTCACACAGACCTGACACTGACAGAGGGTGAGAGTGACCTGACAGTGACACAGAGAGGGTTATAGAGTCACACAGACCTGATGCTGACAGAGGGTGAGAGTGTCCTGACAGTGACACAGAGAGGGTTAGAGAGTCATACAGACCTGATGCTGACAGAGGGTGAGAGTGTCCTGACAGTGACACAGAGAGGGTTAGAGAGTCATACAGACCTGACACTGACAGAGGGTGAGAGTGTCCTGACAGTGACACAGAGAGGGTTATGGAGTCACACAGACCTGATACTGACAGAGGGTGAGAGTGTCCTGACAGTGACACAGAGAGGGTTATAGAGTCACACAGACCTGACACTGACAGAGGGTGAGAGTGTCCTGACAGTGACACAGAGAGGGTTATAGAGTCACACAGACCTGACACTGACAGAGAGTGAGAGTGTCCTGACAGTGACACAGAGAGGGTTATAGAGTCACACAGACCTGACACTGACAGAGGGTGAGAGTGTCCTGACAGTGACACAGAGAGGGTTATGGAGTCACACAGACCTGATACTGACAGAGGGTGAGAGTGTCCTGACAGTGACACAGAGAGGGTTATAGAGTCATACAGACCTGACACTGACAGAGGGTGAGAGTGTCCTGACAGTGACACAGAGAGGGATATAGAGTCACACAGGCCTGACACTGACAGAGGGTGAGAGTGTCCTGACAGTGACACAGAGAGGGTTATGGAGTCACACAGACCTGATGCTGACAGAGGTGAGAGTGTCCTGACAGTGACATAGAGAGGGTTAGAGAGTCATACAGACCTGACACTGACAGAGGGTGAGAGTGTCCTGACAGTGACATAGAGAGGGTTAGAGAGTCATACAGACCTGACACTGACAGAGGGTGAGAGTGTCCTGACAGTGACACAGAGAGGGTTATGGAGTCATACAGACCTGACACTGACAGAGGGGGAGAGTGTCCTGATAGTGACACAGAGAGAGTTATGGAGTCACACAGACCTGACACTGACAGAGGGTGAGAGTGTCCTGACAGTGACACAGAGAGGGTTATAGAGTCACACAGACCTGACACTGACAGAGGGTGAGAGTGTCCTGACAGTGACACAGAGAGGGTTATGGAGTCACACAGACCTGACACTGACAGAGGGTGAGAGTGTCCTGACAGTGACACAGAGAGGGTTATAGAGTCACACAGACCTGACACTGACAGAGGTGAGAGTGTCCTGACAGTGACACAGAGAGGGTTATGGAGTCACACAGACCTGACACTGACAGAGGTGAGAGAGACCTGACAGTGACACAGAGAGGGTTAGAGAGTCATACAGACCTGACACTGACAGAGGGTGAGAGTGTCCTGACAGTGACACAGAGAGGGTTATAGAGTCACACAGACCTGATGCTGACAGAGGGTGAGAGTGTCCTGACAGTGACACAGAGAGGGTTATGGAGTCATTCAGACCTGACACTGACAGAGGGTGAGAGTGTCCTGACAGTGACACAGAGAGGGTTATAGAGTCACACAGACCTGACACTGACAGAGAGTGAGAGTGTCCTGACAGTGACACAGAGAGGGTTATAGAGTCACACAGACCTGACACTGACAGAGGGTGAGAGTGTCCTGACAGTGACACAGAGAGGGATATAGAGTCATACAGACCTGACACTGACAGAGGGTGAGAGTGTCCTGACAGTGACACAGAGAGGGTTATAGAGTCACACAGACCTGACACTGACAGAGGGTGAGAGTGTCCTGACAGTGACACAGAGAGGGTTATAGAGTCACACAGACCTGACACTGACAGAGGGTGAGAGTGACCTGACAGTGACACAGAGAAGGTTATGGAGTCACACAGACCTGAAGCTGACAGAGGGTGAGAGTGACCTGACAGTGACACAGAGAGGGTTATAGAGTCACACAGACCTGACACTGACAGAGGTGAGAGTGTCCTGACAGTGACACAGAGAGGGTTATGGAGTCACACAGACCTGACACTGACAGAGGGTGAGAGTGTCCTGACAGTGACACAGAGAGGGTTATGGAGTCACACAGACCTGAAGCTGACAGAGGGTGAGAGTGTCCTGACAGTGATACAGAGAGGGTTATGGAGTCACACAGACCTGACACTGACAGAGGGTGAGAGTGTCCTGACAGTGATACAGAGAGGGTTATGGAGTCACACAGACCTGACACTGACAGAGGGTGAGAGTGTCCTGACAGTGATACAGAGAGGGTTATGGAGTCACACAGACCTGACACTGACAGAGGGTGAGAGTGTCCTGACAGTGATACAGAGAGGGTTATGGAGTCACACAGACCTGAAGCTGACAGAGGGTGAGAGTGTCCTGACAGTGATACAGAGAGGGATATGGAGTCACACAGACCTGACACTGACAGAGGGTGAGAGTGCCCTGACAGTGATACAGAGAGGGATATGGAGTCACACAGACCTGAAGCTGACAGAGGGTGAGAGTGCCCTGACAGTGATACAGAGAGGGATATGGAGTCACACAGACCTGACACTGACAGAGGGTGAGAGTGTCCTGACAGTGATACAGAGAGGGATATGGAGTCACACAGACCTGAAGCTGACAGAGGGTGAGAGTGTCCTGACAGTGACACAGAGAGGGTTATAGAGTCACACAGACCTGACACTAACAGAGGGTGAGAGTGTCCTGACAGTGACACAGAGAGGGTTATAGAGTCACACAGACCTGAAGCTGACAGAGGGTGAGAGTGTCCTGACAGTGACACAGAGAGGGTTATGGAGTCACACAGACCTGATGCTGACAGAGGTGAGAGTGACCTGACAGTGACACAGAGAGGGTTAGAGAGTCACACAGACCTGACACTGACAGAGGGTGAGAGTGTCCTGACAGTGACACAGAGAGGGTTATGGAGTCACACAGACCTGACACTGACAGAGGGTGAGAGTGTCCTGACAGTGACACAGAGAGGGTTATAGAGTCACACAGACCTGATGCTGACAGAGGGTGAGAGTGTCCTGACAGTGACACAGAGAGGGTTATGGAGTCACACAGACCTGATGCTGACAGAGGTGAGAGTGACCTGACAGTGACACAGAGAGGGTTAGAGAGTCACACAGACCTGACACTGACAGAGGGTGAGAGTGTCCTGACAGTGACACAGAGAGGGTTATGGAGTCACACAGACCTGACACTGACAGAGGGTGAGAGTGTCCTGACAGTGACACAGAGAGGGTTATGGAGTCACACAGACCTGAAGCTGACAGAGGTGAGAGTGTCCTGACAGTGACACAGAGAGGGTTAGAGAGTCATACAGACCTGAAGCTGACAGAGGGTGAGAGTGTCCTGACAGTGACACAGAGAGGGTTATGGAGTCACACAGACCTGACACTGACAGAGGGTGAGAGTGACCTGGTAGTGACACAGAGAGGGTTAGAGAGTCATACAGACCTGAAGCTGACAGAGGGTGAGAGTGTCCTGACAGTGACACAGAGAGGGTTATGGAGTCATACAGACCTGACACTGACAGAGGTGAGAGTGTCCTGACAGTGACACAGAGAGGGTTAGAGAATCATACAGACCTGACACTGACAGAGGGTGAGAGTGACCTGGTAGTGACACAGAGAGGGTTAGAGAGTCATACAGACCTGAAGCTGACAGAGGGTGAGAGTGTCCTGACAGTGACGCAGAGAGGGATATGGAGTCACACAGACCTGACACTGACAGAGGGTGAGAGTGTCCTGACAGTGACACAGAGAGGGTTATGGAGTCACACAGACCTGACACTGACAGAGGGTGAGAGTGTCCTGACAGTGACACAGAGAGGGTTATGGAGTCACACAGACCTGACACTGACAGAGGGTGAGAGTGTCCTGACAGTGACACAGAGAGGATTATGGAGTCACACAGACCTGACACTGACAGAGGGTGAGAGTGTCCTGACAGTGACACAGAGAGGGTTATGGAGTCATACAGACCTGACACTGACAGAGGTGAGAGTGTCCTGACAGTGACACAGAGAGGGTTATGGAGTCACACAGACCTGAAGCTGACAGAGGGTGAGAGTGTCCTGACAGTGACACAGAGAGGGTTATGGAGTCACACAGACCTGACACTGACAGAGTGTGAGAGTGTCCTGACAGTGACACAGAGAGGGTTATGGAGTCACACAGACCTGATGCTGACAGAGGGTGAGAGTGTCCTGACAGTGACACAGAGAGGGTTATGGAGTCACACAGACCTGACACTGAAAGAGGGTGAGAGTGACCTGGTAGTGACACAGAGAGGGTTAGAGAGTCATACAGACCTGAAGCTGACAGAGGGTGAGAGTGTCCTGACAGTGACACAGAGAGGGTTATGGAGTCACACAGACCTGACACTGACAGAGGGTGAGAGTGACCTGGTAGTGACACAGAGAGGGTTAGAGAGTCATACAGACCTGAAGCTGACAGAGGGTGAGAGTGTCCTGACAGTGACACAGAGAGGGTTATGGAGTCATACAGACCTGACACTGACAGAGGTGAGAGTGTCCTGACAGTGACACAGAGAGGGTTAGAGAATCATACAGACCTGACACTGACAGAGGGTGAGAGTGACCTGGTAGTGACACAGAGAGGGTTAGAGAGTCATACAGACCTGAAGCTGACAGAGGGTGAGAGTGTCCTGACAGTGACACAGAGAGGATTATGGAGTCACACAGACCTGACACTGACAGAGGGTGAGAGTGTCCTGACAGTGATACAGAGAGGGTTATGGAGTCATACAGACCTGACACTGACAGAGGATGAGAGTGTCCTGACAGTGATACAGAGAGGGTTATGGAGTCACACAGACCTGACACTGACAGAGGGTGAGAGTGTCCTGACAGTGACACAGAGAGGGTTATGGAGTCACACAGACCTGACACTGACAGAGGGTGAGAGTGTCCTGACAGTGACACAGAGAGGGTTATGGAGTCACACAGACCTGAAGCTGACAGAGGGTGAGAGTGTCCTGACAGTGACACAGAGAGGGTTATGGAGTCACACAGACCTGAAGCTGACAGAGGGTGAGAGTGTCCTGACAGTGACACAGAGAGGGTTATGGAGTCATACAGACCTGACACTGACAGAGGGTGAGAGTGTCCTGACAGTGACACAGAGAGGGTTAGAGAGTCACACAGACCTGACACTGACAGAGTGTGAGAGTGTCCTGACAGTGACACAGAGAGGGTTATGGAGTCACACAGACCTGATGCTGACAGAGGGTGAGAGTGTCCTGACAGTGACACAGAGAGGGTTAGAGAGTCATACAGACCTGACACTGACAGAGGGTGAGAGTGTCCTGACAGTGACACAGAGAGGGATATGGAGTCACACAGACCTGAAGCTTACAGAGGGTGAGAGTGTCCTGACAGTGACACAGAGAGGGTTATGGAGTCACACAGACCTGATGCTGACAGAGGGTGAGAGTGACCTGACAGTGACACAGAGAGGGTTATGGAGTCACACAGACCTGATGCTGACAGAGGGTGAGAGTGTCCTGACAGTGACACAGAGAGGGTTATGGAGTCACACAGACCTGACACTGACAGAGGGTGAGAGTGTCCTGACAGTGACACAGAGAGGGTTATAGAGTCACACAGACCTGACACTGACAGAGGGTGAGAGTGTCCTGACAGTGACACAGAGAGGGTTATGGAGTCACACAGACCTGACACTGACAGAGGGTGAGAGTGTCCTGACAGTGACACAGAGAGGGTTAGAGAGTCATACAGACCTGACACTGACAGAGGGTGAGAGTGTCCTTACACTGACACAGAGAGGGTTATGGAGTCACACAGACCTGAAGCTGACAGAGCGTGAGAGTGTCCTGACAGTGACACAGAGAGGGATATGGAGTCACACAGACCTGAAGCTGACAGAGGGTGAGAGTGTCCTGACAGTGACACAGAGAGGGTTAGAGAGTCATACAGACCTGACACTGACAGAGGGTGAGAGTGTCCTGACAGTGACACAAAGAGGGTTATGGAGTCACACAGACCTGACACTGACAGAGGGTGAGAGTGACCTGACAGTGACACAGAGAGGGTTATGGAGTCACACAGACCTGATGCTGACAGAGGGTGAGAGTGACCTGACAGTGACACAGAGAGGGTTATGGAGTCACACAGACCTGATGCTGACAGAGGGTGAGAGTGACCTGACAGTGACACAGAGAGGGTTATGGAGTCATACAGACCTGACACTGACAGAGGGTGAGAGTGTCCTGACAGTGACACAGAGAGGGTTAGAGAGTCATACAGACCTGACACTGACAGAGGGTGAGAGTGTCCTTACACTGACACAGAGAGGGTTATGGAGTCACACAGACCTGAAGCTGACAGAGCGTGAGAGTGTCCTGACAGTGACACAGAGAGGGATATGGAGTCACACAGACCTGAAGCTGACAGAGGGTGAGAGTGTCCTGACAGTGACACAGAGAGGGTTAGAGAGTCATACAGACCTGACACTGACAGAGGGTGAGAGTGTCCTGACAGTGACACAGAGAGGGTTATGGAGTCACACAGACCTGACACTGACAGAGGGTGAGAGTGTCCTGACAGTGACACAGAGAGGGTTATGGAGTCACACAGACCTGACACTGACAGAGGGTGAGAGTGTCCTGACAGTGACACAGAGAGGGATATGGAGTCACACAGACCTGACACTGACAGAGGGTGAGAGTGTCCTGACAGTGACACAGAGAGTGTTATGGAGTCACACAGACCTGACACTTACAGAGGGTGAGAGTGTCCTGACAGTGACACAGAGAGGGTTATGGAGTCACACAGACCTGACACTTACAGAGGGTGAGAGTGTCCTGACAGTGACACAGAGAGTGTTATGGAGTCACACAGACCTGACACTGACAGAGCGTGAGAGTGTCCTGACAGTGACACAGAGAGGGTTATGGAGTCATACAGACCTGACACTGACAGAGGTGAGAGTGTCCTGACAGTGACATAGATAGGGTTATGGAGTCACACAGACCTGAAGCTGACAGAGGGTGAGAGTGTCCTGACAGTGACACAGAGAGGGTTATGGAGTCACACAGACCTGATGCTGACAGAGGGTGAGAGTGACCTGACAGTGACACAGAGAGGGTTATAGAGTCACACAGACCTGACACTGACAGAGGGTGAGAGTGTCCTGACAGTGACACAGAGAGGGTTATGGAGTCACACAGACCTGACACTGACAGAGGGTGAGAGTGTCCTGACAGTGACACAGAGAGGGTTATGGAGTCACACAGACCTGACACTGACAGAGGGTGAGAGTGTCCTGACAGTGACACAGAGAGGGTTATGGAGTCACACAGACCTGACACTGACAGAGGGTGGGAGTGTCCTGACAGTGACACAGAGAGGGTTATGGAGTCACACAGACCTGACACTGACAGAGGGTGAGAGTGTCCTGACAGTGACACAGAGAGTGTTATGGAGTCACACAGACCTGACACTTACAGAGGGTGAGAGTGTCCTGACAGTGACACAGAGAGGGTTATGGAGTCACACAGACCTGACACTTACAGAGGGTGAGAGTGTCCTGACAGTGACACAGAGAGTGTTATGGAGTCACACAGACCTGACACTGACAGAGCGTGAGAGTGTCCTGACAGTGACACAGAGAGGGTTATGGAGTCACACAGACCTGACACTGACAGAGGGTGAGAGTGTCCTGACAGTGACACAGAGAGTGTTATGGAGTCACACAGACCTGACACTTACAGAGGGTGAGAGTGTCCTGACAATGACACAGAGAGGGTTATGGAGTCACACAGACCTGACACTTACAGAGGGTGAGAGTGTCCTGACAGTGACACAGAGAGTGTTATGGAGTCACACAGACCTGACACTGACAGAGCGTGAGAGTGTCCTGACAGTGACACAGAGAGGGTTATGGAGTAATACAGACCTGACACTGACAGAGGTGAGAGTGTCCTGACAGTGACATAGATAGGGTTATGGAGTCACACAGACCTGAAGCTTACAGAGGGTGAGAGTGTCCTGACAGTGACACAGAGAGGGTTATGGAGTCACACAGACCTGATGCTGACAGAGGGTGAGAGTGACCTGACAGTGACACAGAGAGGGATATGGAGTCACACAGACCTGACGCTGACAGAGGGTGAGAGTGTCCTGACAGTGACACAGAGAGGGTTATGGAGTCACACAGACCTGACACTGACAGAGGATGAGAGTGTCCTGACAGTGACACAGAGAGGGTTATGGAGTCACACAGACCTGACACTGACAGAGGGTGAGAGTGTCCTGACAGTGACACAGAGAGGGTTATGGAGTCACACAGACCTGACACTGACAGAGGGTGAGAGTGTCCTGACAGTGACACAGAGAGGGTTAGAGAGTCATACAGACCTGACACTGACAGAGGGTGAGAGTGTCCTTACACTGACACAGAGAGGGTTATGGAGTCACACAGACCTGAAGCTGACAGAGCGTGAGAGTGTCCTGACAGTGACACAGAGAGGGATATGGAGTCACACAGACCTGAAGCTGACAGAGGGTGAGAGTGTCCTGACAGTGACACAGAGAGGGTTAGAGAGTCATACAGACCTGACACTGACAGAGGGTGAGAGTGTCCTGGTAGTGACACAAAGAGGGTTATGGAGTCACACAGACCTGACACTGACAGAGGGTGAGAGTGACCTGACAGTGACACAGAGAGGGTTATGGAGTCACACAGACCTGATGCTGACAGAGGGTGAGAGTGACCTGACAGTGACACAGAGAGGGTTATGGAGTCACACAGACCTGATGCTGACAGAGGGTGAGAGTGACCTGACAGTGACACAGAGAGGGTTATGGAGTCACACAGACCTGATGCTGACAGAGGGTGAGAGTGACCTGACAGTGACACAGAGAGGGTTAGAGAGTCACACAGACCTGACACTGACAGAGGGTGAGAGTGTCCTTACACTGACACAGAGAGGGTTATGGAGTCACACAGACCTGAAGCTGACAGAGCGTGAGAGTGTCCTGACAGTGACACAGAGAGGGATATGGAGTCACACAGACCTGAAGCTGACAGAGGGTGAGAGTGTCCTGACAGTGACACAGAGAGGGTTAGAGAGTCATACAGACCTGACACTGACAGAGGGTGAGAGTGTCCTGACAGTGACACAGAGAGGGTTATGGAGTCACACAGACCTGACACTGACAGAGGGTGGGAGTGTCCTGACAGTGACACAGAGAGGGTTATGGAGTCACACAGACCTGACACTGACAGAGGGTGAGAGTGTCCTGACAGTGACACAGAGAGTGTTATGGAGTCACACAGACCTGACACTTACAGAGGGTGAGAGTGTCCTGACAGTGACACAGAGAGGGTTATGGAGTCACACAGACCTGACACTTACAGAGGGTGAGAGTGTCCTGACAGTGACACAGAGAGTGTTATGGAGTCACACAGACCTGACACTGACAGAGCGTGAGAGTGTCCTGACAGTGACACAGAGAGGGTTATGGAGTCATACAGACCTGACACTGACAGAGGTGAGAGTGTCCTGACAGTGACATAGATAGGGTTATGGAGTCACACAGACCTGAAGCTGACAGAGGGTGAGAGTGTCCTGACAGTGACACAGAGAGGGTTATGGAGTCACACAGACCTGAAGCTGACAGAGGGTGAGAGTGTCCTGACAGTGACACAGAGAGGGTTATGGAGTCATATAGACCTGACACTGACAGAGGGTGAGAGTGTCCTGACAGTGACACAGAGAGGGTTATAGAGTCACACAGACCTGACACTGACAGAGGGTGAGAGTGTCCTGACAGTGACACAGAGAGGGTTATGGAGTCACACAGACCTGACACTGACAGAGGGTGAGAGTGTCCTGACAGTGACACAGAGAGGGTTATAGAGTCACACAGACCTGACACTGACAGAGGGTGAGAGTGTCCTGACAGTGACACAGAGAGGGTTATGGAGTCACACAGACCTGACACTGACAGAGGGTGAGAGTGTCCTGACAGTGACACAGAGAGGGTTATGGAGTCACACAGACCTGATGCTGACAGAGGGTGAGAGTGTCCTGACAGTGACACAGAGAGTGTTATGGAGTCACACAGACCTGACACTGACAGAGGGTGAGAGTGTCCTGACAGTGACACAGAGAGGGTTATGGAGTCACACAGACCTGACACTGACAGAGGGTGAGAGTGACCTGACAGTGACACAGAGAGGGTTATGGAGTCACACAGACCTGACACTGACAGAGGGTGAGAGTGCCCTGACAGTGACACAGGGAGGGTTATGGAGTCACCTGAGCTCTGCAGCTGTTTCTGTCTGGTATAGGCTGTTGTGGTGACGCATTTTGAGCCATGATATTTTTTGACTTTTTGAATTGGTGATTTTCTTGGCTGACTTTATTGGGAATATCAATTATTTAGGTACTGGCCATACTTTTTTGCTACCCATACAAGTCCAGACAAACACATTGGTATTGATAAGCATTTTATGTTTGAAAGTATAGTTTTTATCTTTTTTTGTCTTTAATAAATTTATTATAATGATACCATGCCAAACAGTGCTCTTTGAACTGTTTGGTTCTTTTCTCTTTTAGCTCTTCTCAGCTATGTGGAATTGTTTTTGTGCCTTTTATTGTTACAAGAAATCTCGTTTTTTGAGCAGGCAGATGATGTGAGTTGTAGAGAACATGTAAAGAACGTAGCAAATTGACTGTTTAAGTCACCGTTGTAATCTGATTCTATACATGGATTCTCCTGACTGATACCTTTTAACAATGAGATCCCTCTGATGCTTTGGAAGCTCTCTGTGGACCATGGCTTTTGCTGTGGGATGCGACTAAGAAAATTTCAGGAAAGACCAACTAGAGCAGCTGAACTTAATTTGGGGTTAATCAGAGGCACTTTAAATGATGGCAGGTGTATGCTGACTCCTATTTAATACGATTTGGAATGTGATTGCTTAATTCTGAACACAGCTACATCCCCAGTTATAAGAGGGTGTGCAGACTTATGCAACCACATTATTTTTCTTTTTTTTTTTTCTTCCCTCCACCTAAAAGATTTCAGTTTGTTGTTCAATTAAGTTGTACAGTTTATAGGTCACATTAAATGTGGAAAAAGTTCTGAAATGATTTATCTTTGTCTCATTTTTTTTACAGCACAGAAACCTGACATTTTAACAGGGGTGTGTAGACTTTTTATATCCACTGTAGGTTGCAGATTTCTGCCCCAGATTGTGGATGTGATAAACACTAGGCAGGAAGCCCATTGGAACCTCCACCACCAATTAGATATTGAGATCAGTAGGAGTGTGGGGATGTAAAAATAGAACGGATTCATAAAACAGAAAAATATGAGATTGGACGATGAAGAAGGAAGAAGAAGAATGGTAACCAAGTAAAATAAGAGCAGAGGAGGAGCAGATGTAGCTAGAGAAGAAATGACAGACAGTAGATCAGGAGATTGTTAAATGTAAGAGGAGAGAAAGAAACGTAAAACGGAGGGAAACATAAGGGGAAATTAAAAGATTAGAAGGAGGAAGAGTGAGAAGAAGCAGAATTTACTAGAAGAAAACCAAGGAAAAATAAGTGAAAAGTATAAGATAGAGAAAAAAGAAAATATGATTGGTAAAGAAGAGCAGAAGGAATGGACACCTAACTGTGCTTAGGTCACTAAAGCATAAACACAAGTTTGCCTAACGTAGAAGTTAAAGGACAAGTTACACCTAAAATTATGTTTCTCGTATCTTTAAGATCAATGTAAGAGAAGATTCATTATCTATGTAAAGGTTATGAAACATGTCTAGTTTGATTTAATCCGCCATGTTTGATTTTTGTTGGCGACACTGAGCTCTGTGAGCTGATTGTACAAGATTGCAACCGAGTTCTAAGCTGTGACAGTTACATTCATGTTCTGGGTGAAACTTCCCCTTTAAACAATTGTTGTTTTGTCGTGTTCGACTCTCTGTGACCCTATAGACTGCAGCATACCAGACACATCTTCTGTCTACTTGTGCATATCCATAAAGTTTTCTTGGCATAGATACTGGAGTGAGTTGCCAGTTCCTTCTCCATTTGTATGGCCTATCTTGGGTGACCCTACATGGTACAGCTCACACCTTTACTGAAGTATACAAGCCCATTTACCATGACAAGGTAGAACAGGTATAAAACAATTCGAAAAACTTAAATATTTCATAGCGTTTTATTTTTTAAGTGCTACTTAATATATTATTAGTTTAATTTTTTAAACTTACTTAGAAGACATCAATAGCCTGGCAGGCTCCACCCACCTCCTTCCTGCTTCTATTCATGAACAGTTCCCGTTAATTACTTTATTTCCTATCTGTGACCTGGCACAGTTTATTAGTGGGTGGAACTTGAAGCCAACGGTCTGACAGTCTGCCATCCTCTAACTACGATTATTATAAATTTCTTTTTTTGCATTACTGTTAAATGACACAAAAACAAGTTTACGCTTTCTGAAAAAAATAACAGTGATACTTATGAAATATTCCAATTATTTTACTTATCTCCCAGGGCTGGATGAATGAGATGTTTACCTATGATCCGGAGACGTACCATCCAGCATTTACTCACTCCGTGTTTGTGATATTGGAAGGTTCAACCATAAAACGCTCCTATCCCAGGAGCAACCTGCCTCGAAGATCCATATTTGGGGAGGAAATACCTGAGATCGTGTTTATCAGCCATCAAGTCAATGACTTGACCAACGCCAAGGTGAGAGAGATATGTCGTGCCACAGGTGACCTTATGTATCACAAATCTCATTCAAATCCTCTGTCAAATTTAATAAAGAAATGTATGTTTTATGATCAAGTTATGCCTTTCTGGGCCAGATGTCCAAAACCGCCAGTAAGGTGAAGATAAGAAAAACAGCACCTTCCTTTAAAGGGACTCTGTAGTTTGGGGGAAATTACAAACATTTGTAAAGAATGCAACAAACATTTTTTGAGAAATTTTAAATTTGTGAACACTCGATTTGTATATGAAATGTTCCATCTAGTCTGGCTTTAGTACTTCCTGATAGCTTGGAGCATGAGTGGTGTGCTTGTCTTAACTATCAATGGAAGAATAGATGCGGCAGGTGGCATAAAAAAATGTGTTATATTATTGTGAGAGTGGGAAGGGAAATGTGTTATATTAATGGACATTTTAGTATTTGACAGCTGTCTGCTTCCCTACATATGCTCAAAAGTAAGCAGTCACAAGATAAAGTGCAAACCCTGCTCCTGCAGAAACAACCTTCACCAAACTATCTTTATCTGGCAGAGGCATTATTTTTTTTCTTATTAAGAAAATATATGACATTTCCCCAGTCTAATTGTGCTCTTAATCAAATTCTAATCATTTTTTTTCATCATAAAGTGATCTTTTTAATTAACCAAATTTTCCATCTTTTTCCCCTAACTTCTCCATATTGTTCCTTCTTGGAATCTTCTTTGTCCATTATCTTCCTTCCGCTCCTTGTCTCCCATCATGATCTCCTCCTGGCAATACTTCTCTGTTCTCTATTTCTAGTATTGCTGTTCTCATTTAATAATTAATCTCTTTGGAAAACCTTATAATCAGGAGACGACCAGCCAATGGACAATAAGATAGTGTCCTCAGAGTACTAGACTATAAGGGACACAGCCAGCATTGGGTATAAGTTTATTGTGGTTTGGGGAACAAGTGTGATTGAACAGCCTTGCTATCCAATGTTATAGTAATAAATGAATGGACCACTATAACATACCAACGACATGAGCTAAGATGTTTAAATTAGACATTGATTATTAATAAATAATAGTGAATAATTTGAAATACTGCTTTTATAAACTATTACATATTAATTGTATTAATGATTAAGGCATAATGACAATAACCAGCTCATCTTGATGTGGGCCTTTAATGATGTTGCTTCTCAGGGGAGTGGATACACAGGGTAATTAGTTGTCTTTCCCTATGATCAATCCCATAATGAAATATGATATGAAGTGCAGTTCCTGTGCATTTCTATCTTTTATAACAAATTATTGTTTACTGCAGGCATCCATTTTCATTGGTCAGCTAATTTTGTCTGTTACCTTCTCGGGATGGTATGTCCTTGTCACCTAATGAGCTTTCCATTACTGCTACTGATACTTGTAGATACCATATTTCCATTGTGCAAACTTCCTGTTCAATCAAAGCCTCCTCTTACCTCAGGAAGTGGATAACTGGAAACAAAAATGGTAGATCCAACAGCAACATATCATATATATAGTTGTTGTAATTGCGAGTCTGTGTGTAATGCTTGCAAAGTTATGGCGCACATCGCAAGGCCCGCAAGTTGTGGGTTTGGCGAGGCCCGCGATGAGCGCCAAAGGAACTCATCCCCAGGCCCGCAATATAGAGGGGGGGAGAGGCCCGTAACTAACAGCCTGGCCCGCAAATTGATTTCCCCAAGCCTGCAAATGTTTTCACACCCGTAAACGGCAAATGAGACAGAGGGAGAGGGTGGCAAAGAGAGACATGTGAGAGAGGGGGTGGGGGGGACACAGGGGTGAGAGGTGGTGGAGAGGGGAATTAGAGACATGGGAGGGAGAGGGGGTAAGAGACACAGAGGAGGGAGTGGGAGGAAAGAGACACAGGGGTGAGAGAAGGGGGAAAGAGACACAGGGGAGGGAGAGTGGGGCAAAGAGACACAGGGGAGGGTGAGGAGGGAAAGACACAGAGGAGAGGGGGAAAGAAACACTGGGGAGAGAGAGGGGGCAAAGAGACACAGGGGAGGGAGAGAGGGGTAAAGAGACACAGGGGAGGGAGAGGGATAAAGAGACACAGGGGAGGGAGGGGGTTAAGAGACACAGAGGAGGGAGAGGCGGGGGAGACACAAGGGGGAGAGAAAAATGTAATATTATCCTGTCATTTGTGACGGGAGGCCCGCAAGGGAGCTCATTTCGAGGCCTGCAATGGGTGCTGAAGTGCAGGGCTCGCATAGAGGAGGAAGAAGGATAGAATAGGGAGGGAGAGGACACAGAACAAGGGAAGGGGAGAGAGAGAAGCCATGCATAGCAAGGCTCGCATTGCTTGGCTTTGCTGCGCATGGCGAGGTTTGCAATGTGGCCTTGCGTTGTGTGGCAAACAACAGCATTGCGCGGTTTGAAAATTTTATGATGCGCAAGTCGCTAGTTTGTATATAAAATGCAGTAACATATAGGCAGTATTATGTTATGTTATTTTCCTTTCAAAAAATGTTCAAGCATAGTTCTTCAAAATAACTTAATTTACATACAGGACGACAATGGTTCATTATTGTCAGGTTATTGAGGGGTACTACCAATGGTCCGGAGATTCTTGGGATGGCCTGCTCTTGACGTCCATAAAACTCTCTATATTGATGTTCATTGCGTATTAGAAGCAGTACAAGATGATATGTAGTTTCTTCATATATTTTCAGGTCTTTCTTTATCCATCTGGACTGGCCAAGAAGAGACTATGGAACAAGAAGTATCCAATCTGCATCCAGCTCTCCGACTCAGAAGATCAAATCTCCACAAGCCTTGACCTGAGTGATACTGAATGTGGAAGAGAAGAAACCCCAAGAATGAATCCAGACAATGGTCAGAAACCATTTGGGGAATGTAAGCCAGGGACATTGTACCTGTTTGGGAGAACTGGAAGAGAGAAGGAGGAATGGTACCAGCAACTGGTGAGAGCTTCCCGAGGATCCACAAACGGGCAGCAAAATACCAACAGGTCTGAAAGCAAGACAGGTAACCGTGACCGCTGGAGTATCTATCACAATATTAGGAGTATTGTAGATAGACATGACAATAGACAATAGTGATGGAGCAATAGACAGTGCTAAAAGAGTGGTAAAGATTAGAACAGATGGCAATGGAAAGTGCAGTACCATGATGGATTCATGTAAAAAGGAGAGAAACTGAGTATATTATACATTTATTGTAACTTCCTTATAAAATTAAGTACTAATTAACTATACAGCCATTACATTAGATTATACTGTAGTTTGGACAGAACTTCTTGGGTTTGTTAAATGAGTAGCAGACAAATAATCTTAATTTTAGCAATCTCTAATTATGTATAAGAGTGTGGAGCCTGGAGAAGGTGACTAATCCTTTTAGGAACAAAATAAAAATTTAGGAACAATAGATAAATAATTGACATTTTTAAGCTTTCTAAATATTGTTTGGCCATTCTCAAGTCAAGTTAATCAAAATATCTTATTATAATTATGTCACACAATGATCCTTCAACTTCATTTCTTTAGTAAAGGCTTCTAATAAAACCTAGATTACTTTGATTCTTATACTTGATTTGAAAGTTTATATTGCTTAGGCCTGTAGTCTGATACAAGTATATCTCTGACCCTCTCCATACTGCAAATGAGACCACAATGCACACTCACTCTCTATGGTGGGCTAAGAGATAGAAGCCCTCCACTGTACATTGTACAGCAGTACAAACAATGGATAGTACATTATATATATAAAACATTAAGATATTATTTAGTAATACATATTATGTCATAAATATTAAGTAATAATAATAATAATAAATTATAAATAATACTAAATACATTGATACATTGATAAACAATTTATAATTATAATAGCATATATAATATTAGCAACTTTAACAGTAATGATAATAATTTCCATAATATAAGAATAAATAAATAAATTATAAATATGAATTATTCTTAGTTATAGTAATAACAATATAATTGATAATAATATAACAAGAATGTAATAATGTATAATAATATATTATATATGCATACTATTATTATACCCATTATTATATATTAAGATAAATGTGTGTATATATATATATATATATATATATATATATATGAGATCTAAAGAGCATGTGCATTTTCTAGTTAGTTTAAGTATAAACAGGTTTTACTTTTTCATGCAAAAAATCTCATTTTATAATGTTTAAAACATGTTCTTTTAATAGGTCAAAATGTATATAAGAATATTATTGCAGATGTATCAATAGGCATCTTTGAGCTATTCTTCACCCATTATGCTATATGCAGTATTTGGTGCAGTATAAGTTGAGCCACGCTCACCCTACACAGCACCAAACACTGCATATAGATTGGATTATGGCCTGTTGTAATGGTGGGCGTATTTATATATGCTACTTGACAGTGGCGGAGCTACTGCCACTGCAGCAAGTGCAATGCACCGGGGCCCAAGCCCTTTAGGGGTCCTCCGCTATCTGAACTTTACATAAAGGCAGATAATCAGTTTTATAAAAAGTGATCTGATCATCCTTTGGGTGATATGACCAACTACATATATTTTATTTTCCCCTTTGGGGTGTATAGTGATGTATAAATTATTTTCTACCGGAGCCCTCCATTCACTAGCTCCGCCATTGCTGCCTGATAAATCTAGGCCTATGTATCTGGTTATGCATTTTTTTTGTTCTTTAGGATTTATCCCAAACCCCCTGTCCAGCCCGATCAGCTGGGGAGGACCTAGTAACAGCAGTGGGGACAGTAGTGAGGACATCCCCTGCCTGTTCAGACCCCGGGACCTGGCTGGGAACGTCAAGCAGAAGATCCTCCTGGACTACACAGCTTACATGTACCGATTTATCTCACCTGAGCAAGCCAGCCCCGTCCTGAGCCCTTGCCAAAGTGCGGCCAGCAGCCCCACACCAAGGAAAAAGGTGATTATCTGTTGCTTTTATACTTTGTAAAATACTCATCTGTATGGTCATACTTGGGAATGAAATAGTACATAATGTTTTCCATGGATTTCACTTATATAAAGACCCCTTGTACTCCTATTCTGATAAACTACTTTTAAAATTGTGGAAAAATGTAAAATCTAAAAAAAATAGCAATACAGACACTAATTTATTATATTTTCTATGTATTTTGGTTTCTGATGATGGGAGGAGAATTGTAATTCAAGTTTCTCTGTACAAGCAAAATCATATAAAAAATAAGAAATTCAGAGTACTAAACCGAAAAATAAAGACTTGTAAGATTTTGCTAATCAATTTGTCAGGTATAGAAGTTGGTTCCTAATGTTTGTTGCTTCTAACTGGAAATGAGAATCTCCTGGGAATCCTTTCCCATCTCTGCCTCCCCTCATATCATGGGATATTTTTTCCATAACTAAAAACTTTTAAAATGAGATTCTTATTGCAAAAGAGAACTGGGCAAGAGATACCTGACAAGGGTACAAGGAGAATTTGCAACAGCTTAAAGGTGCTTTTTTTATCTTTAGTACACTTTCTTCTTGATATTTTAGATGCAGCAATCATATTTTATTTACAGAAGTTTTTATTTAGTGAAGTCCTTGCTTTTGGATAGATCTTCACTAACTAAAAACTTCTGTAAAATAATATGCTTTGTGCTTAAATAGAGCCCTTTTAAATTTACAGAATCACAATTTAATAAGGCTGTTTATATTGAATATTGCCTTCTCAAATTATTAAATATGCATGTTATTATGATTGATGCCTAATTAAAACATCAAGTTCCTATTAAGACACTGCGGTGGTCACTTAAGAGTTATATCCAGTTGTTTATAGTACAAACACATAATTATAGGTTGTGTCTGACCTGGTTTCCGTATAGTCATTTTATACTATGGTGTGTGAAAATGTTCTAATTTCCATAGACATTCAAATAAAATATCACAAAGGTCAGATAAAGTTTGGGGCTATAGACCAGCCATAAACATATGTAAAATAGATTGGGCATGAAATGTTATGGTTGCAGTAATTACATTTACCATAGAACAGATTTACAGCTTAAACCACTTAAAATGGTTTGCCAGGTAAGTATGAACTGTAGGGGTCCTGAAGGCATAATAATTAAATAATCAACATGTTTTAGAATGTAATAAATAAGAAAAAGATTATGAATAAGTAGAATACAGCATTGAATGTATTACTTCTTATATGCAATTATACTGCAGTGGAATCTACTGTTTTGGTTTCTGGTGATCTACTTCCTGAGGCATTAGGAGATTTTGTCAGCTCAATAGTTCTGAGAAATGAAAATGATGCTTCCTGTGCATTCAAAGTGCCCTACCCCCCACATTGGGTTCTCTGGTGGTCCAGTGGATAGGATTTGGTGCTTTGACCACTGCAATCTGGGTTAGAGATGCAAGGGGTCACACCACCTTGAAGCTATGCTGGGTTGGGCCTGGTCAGTACTTGAATGGAAAACCACCTAGGAATACCAGGAGCTGTATGCTTTGGCTCACTGGAGAAGGAACTGGCAACCCACTCCAGTATCTCTGCCAAAAATATGAAGTGGATCAGCATGGTGTGTTGCGACTGGGTAACGCAAACAACAACAAACTCCCCACATCAGGAAGTTGATCAGCATAAAATAAGACTGCTAAGAAAAGTAGAACACCAAAGCATAAGACACAATGAACAAAGAAGGCATTAGCTGTAACTTGATTGCCTCTTGTCCATTTAACAGATTACCAGGCTCAGAATTCAAAGCTTCAGGGACAGAAATGGAACATGTTTTTTCTTCTTATAGTTGCTTTAATCGCTCCTCAAATATACAGCCCTATTAAATTCCCCCTATGTGTTAAACCGTAGCTTGTTATGTAGCCTGTAAGACTTACAGCTATTAAATTAGCCCTGTAAATCAAGCCGCTGCCGATCTGCGGGTATGGAGCGGAAAAAGCCTACGGGACGTGGAACGTGGAACTTTACGGCTCCAAATCCTTGGTTCTCTCACGCCCGTAACCTCTACAATTCCAATCATGCTATTAAATTGCAACGATATCACTGGCCTTCAACCCCGTAACACACAAATGTAGCCAAGAAGCCAATGAGTTACAACGGAGGACTCGCAAGGGGGGTAAAGTCCAATCCATAGCACTTTAAATGCACATATCACCACACTACTGTACTTTTATGAACAGGGAAAGTGATGTTAGGTCTTAGAATTAATAGCACAACATTCACAAGCCCGCAAATAGGCCCAGAAAAATACTTTATTTCATGTTAAATTTCCGTCTAATACCGATCCCGGCAATCAATGTGTTAATACATCTACTGTAACTCGCATGTAATAGAATACCATAATTACGGCTTTATCAATATTGCATTATATCTGGAATGTGGGTCTGATCGTAATTCGTAATTGAACCCCTTAAGACTTTGAAATCCAAACTCCATTTTTCTGTGACGCAATAATGACAATCTCTGTTATTATTATTATCGTTTATTTGTAACACGCCAACATATTACGTATCCATTGGCTCCATCTAAACCCGTAATTACGGGTTTGGCTAATTGATCACTTGCCTCCAACGTTCAACAAATGGTTTACGGGTTTGCGTCTCAAGCTCGTAACTCGTAGGCCGTTCAAATTTAATAGCTAGGTAACTAGGCCAAATTTCAAGTCCACAGCCGTTGCGAGTCTCACGTTGCACTTACTGGCTTTGAATTTAATGGGGCTGATAGAGTAGTAAATGGGAAACTAAGTGCCATATCTTGTGCAGAGATAGCTAATAATCTCTAGGTGTGGTGCATAATATAAAGGAAACTTAAAAGACCACAAAAGTTGCCATATGTGCTCTACACAATTAAATAGAGGGGGGAAATCATGTGCAAAATGTGTTTATATTTTTAAAATTGACCAAGAAATTACTTAGTTATTGTCATTTCCGTTTAGCCCTTGAAGCTGTCCCACAAGAATCTGCATAAGTAATAAGGCTGAAGCCTGTAACTAACACATTGTATTATAGATGTACACAGTTTGAGAGCAGAGTGTGGTGGTGTAGTGGTAAGTGTACCATTTTAAAGATTTTGTTTTATTCGTAAGTCATAGGTTTGATTCCCCTGCCTTCCACTTGTTTTTGTTTGACTAATGTCATTATTTATTTATTTATATATTTATCAGTCATATGTGTGTTAATAAATATGTTAGTAAAAAAAGTGGAAGTCATTGATTTAGAAGCAATTACTTACTAATTAAAACATTTTATGACATAAAACACTTACCACTACACCAACATGCTTTAACATGTAAGTTTAAAAGTTAAACTCATTTCATTATTTGAACTATACTGTATATTATATTGTATATAAATGTATTTGTTTAAAACAAGTAGTTCACATAATTACTTTAATATTCTTTTTAAACAAACAAAAAAAGCAGGTACCTCATAATGACATAAACATTATTATAAAACCTAAAGAGCATATTTCTGTTTTTTTTTTGTTTAAATGGTCTCTTTAGGGATTTGAACCCAAGGACATTGCCCACCACAGACTGTATCCTTACCTAAAGTGCTATCTGTTATTTTGTTATGCTACTTTCTAGAATAAAATTAAGTAGTTACAAATCACTAAGCCACAGCCTGATTCAAAGCCTCTACACCTGATTCTAATTAACATTCATTACATCATGCATGGTGCAGATCTCATTACTCGTTCAGGCAGAGGCAACACCCCGAAATAGCCTGACCTCTGTGAATCAAAACTCCATAAATTCAGCATTAATTTCAAAAAAAGGAAACCTTATTTTCCACATGTTTTTTCACCTTCTATCTAATGGTGCAGAGTACATACAGTTAATAGTCAGCTGCTCCTCCCATCATGTCTAATACAAGAAAAACACAATTTCTACTGTACAAGTGCATGTGTATGACAGCTGCTTCCAAGCAGACGCACAGAGCCTCGGGCAACACTTTCCTTGCTATTATCTTCCAGCACCTTATAGAGCGGAGCCTCTCCAACAACTCCCAAGTGAGCTGGATCAACGTGCTCATTGGACGGATATTTTGGGACTTCCTAAGGGAGAAGTACTGGGAGGATATGGTGGCCAACAAAATCCAAAAGAAGCTGACCAAAATCAAGGTGAGATAGATTGTTGTCTCTTACGGAATCAGGGCCCTCTACACCTTCTATACCAGTATTTAGCTTTTGTCTTATCTATTACGTGTACAAGAGGTGTAAAGAAAATGTAAACCAATACAGTAATGGACCAAGTGAATGAAGGGTCCCAGTGGAAAATAATTTGGGGGCCAACTTGCACATTTTCCAGTGGATCCCCAAAACTAATTTTTACAAAACAAATGTTATCATACAAAAAAATTAAAGCGTCAAATATAAAAACAGATGCAAAAAAGTTGGGCCAGTTAGGATTTGAAATCAGTTCAGGTATGTGTACATTAAGCAAAAGGGACCTAAATAAAGGGACTCTGTAGATTAGGCACATTTTGAAATCAGAGTAAAGTAAGGTGTCAATAAATGTATTTGAATATATTTTGGTTAAATTTCAGTGTAATTATGTACCTCTGTTAAGTATTTTTTTCAGCTCCATTGTACAAATGACTTTGATCTTTTTCTTCCTTTCCCTCACTGCAGGGTAACTGGCTATTTGCCCTAGTTCCTTGAAGGGTCCATATCCTAAAGAAATCATTGCACAAGGCAAATTATGTCTCAGTGTATACGCTTTGTGAAGTGTGGTACTGCTAGGGAGTATCCTCCCCCTAAAATACACAATGCATGGACCCAGTGACCCTGCACTGAGGGTGGTGCAGGAGTAGGTCACAGAGGACAAGTTGGATGCCTACACTATTTTAGAGAATTTATTACATTAATTACGGTATATTGAAATATAACCAAATTATATTCAGTGGCTTTTATTAACATTTTGTTCAATCTTAAAATATGCCCGAATTACACTGTACTAGCCATTCAATGGAGTGGAGAGTGCGACCATTAAATACAAAATAAAATGGTCAAAGAGTAAGGGGTATAGATAGTTATATGATCAAGCAGGTATAAATAAGCTGGGATCCACAAGGATATTTTCTGACCTCATCTTTTTCTGTTCCAGCTGCCAAATTTTATGAATGAGCTGACCCTCACAGGCCTGGACATGGGAACATCACTGCCACAAGTCCTCTCCACCTCCGCGCCCACCATGAATGAGAGAGGTAAAGGTCTTACTACTATTCAATTTCCTCCACTGCATTAATGGCATATGCACATGGGTGTAGCAGCCAAAGAAAATCTAGGGGGATACCGCATATGTAGTGGATATAAAAAGTCTACACACCCCTGTTAAAATGTCAGATTTCTGTGCTGTAAAAAAATTAGACAAAGATAAATCATTTCAGAACTTTTTCCACCTTTAATGTGACCAATAAGCTGTACAACTCAATTGAAAAACAAACTGAAATCTTTTAGGTGGAGGGAAGAAAAAGAAAAATAATGTGGTTGCATAAGTCTGCACACCCTCTTATAACTGGGGATGTAGCTGTGTTCAGAATTAAGCAATCACATTCCAAATTGTGTTAAATAGGAGTCAGCATACACCTGCCATCATTTATAGTGCCTCTGATTAACCCCAAATAAAGTTCAGCTGCTCTAGTTGGTCTTTCCTGAAATGTTCTTAGTCGCATCCCACAGCAAAAGCCATGGTCCACAGAGAGCTTCCAAAGCATCAGAGGGATCTCATTGTTAAAGGTATCAATCAGGAGAAGGGTACAAAAGAATTTCCAAGGCATTAGATATACCATGGAACACAGGGAAGACAGTCATCATCAAGTGGAGTGTGTAGACTTTTTATATCCACTGTAGTATAAAAATACCACACAACTGCTTCTCTATACATAAACAGACACATTGAAAAATCTGGGGGGGATTTGTCCCCATTGTCTCCCCACTTCCTACACCCATGCAATATGCAAATCCCACACTATCCACGATGCAGTTAAAAAAATATATACATCACTAAGGATTTTATTTGCAAACAGCAGGTGCAATAAATAAAAGTTATAATCCATGTGTAAGGCAGCTTTTGAACATTTCAGGATTTCCTCATCAAAACTCAGATGTAGGGGTGCAAATACGTTGTTGTGCTATCTGCAAAATAATTTATTCTTTGAGGGTCTTTTTCACCAACATATAGAGAAAAAACAACAGAGAAAACTCAAAAATGTAATATTCTGTAGAGCAGAGGTGTAGGAACTGGGATGGATGGAGGGGGCAGATCCCCCCCTAGATTATATGAACAGTGGACACCAAGAATAGTAAAATTACATTTCATCATGCATCACCATGCACTATGGGACAGTATGTCTTAACCATGAAAGCTTTGACCCATAATTTGTATTACACTCTACTTTCTGTCCTGGGAGTAGAATTGAATTGCAACACTCAGGGCCGCAGTCTTTGTCTCTTCAAAATCCTCCTCCAGATTTTTTTCGACATGCTTAAATTCCCACTTTTGGGTTTAATGATTATGATTTATGTATAAAGCACCAGCATATTTCAAAGTAAAAAGTACATGGGCAACTGTAAATACAAGTGTGTGGCTCACACACTTCACTCTCTCAACTAACTCAACTAACCAACAACACCCAATCTACCCCCCCTTCCATTCCCACAGCCACTCTGGACTACTTTACCCCTGTAACAGAAGATGAAGTCTCCATCCTAATATCATCCTCTCACCTCACTACCTGTCCTTCAGATCCTATTCCATCTCAGCTCATCCCTCCCCTCTCTACTACACTTATCCCAGCTCTCACACATATCTTCAACCTTTCCCTAAACACTGGCACATTTCCATCATCTCTAAAACATGCCATAATTACACCCACTCTCAAGAAACCCCTTATCCGATTCTGACATTGCATCTAACTATCGCCCCATCTCTCTACTTCCCCTGGCTTCTAAACTGCTGGAGCGGCTCGTCTATAACCGCCTCACCAGTTTCATCTCCTCTAACTCTCTTCTGGACACTTTCCAATCCGGCTTTCGGCCCCAACACTCCACTGAGACAGCCCTCATAAAAGTCACCAATGACCTGCTCACCGCCAAGTCGAAAGGCCACTTTTCTATTTTGCTTCTCCTGGATCTCTCTGCCGCCTTTGACACCGTTGACCATTCAATTCTACTCCACATTCTCTCCTCCCTCGGCATTCGAGACACTGCTCTCTTGTGGTTCTCATCATACCTCCAAGAACGATCATTTAGCGTCTCCTTCTCCGGCACATCTTCTTCTCCTCACCCCCTGTCTATTGGCGTACCCCAAGGATCAGTCCTAGGCCCCCTCCTCTTCTCCATCTACACATCCTCACTCGGCACCCTAATAAACTCTTTTGGGTTCCAGTACCATCTCTATGCAGACGACACCCAAATCTATCTCTCAGCACCAGATATTATCCCGCTCTCTTCTAGCACACGTCTCCGACTGCCTCTCTAATATATCCTCTTGGATGTCCACCCACCATCTGAAACTCAACATGTCTAAGACTGAACTCTTAATCTTCCCACCCTCTACTACAGCTTCAATTCCTCACATCTCTCTCTCTGTCAACAACGCCATCATCACTCCCACCTCCCAAGCCCGTTGTCTCAGGGTTCTACTGGACCCTGCCCTCTCTTTCATCCCACACATACAGTCTCTCACCAAATCCTGTCTTTTCCATCTAAAAAACATATCCAAAATACGCCATTACCTTACACAAGACACTACTAAGATTCTAATACACTCTCTTATCATTTCTCGTCTTGACTATTGCAACTCGCTCCTTGTTGGCCTGCCCATCACTCGCCTCTCCCCACTTCAATCCATAATAAATGCCTCCGCCAGACTCCTCTTCAGTACACATCGTTCAGTGTCGGCAGCTCCTCTTTGTCAATCACTCCACTGGCTTCCCTTAGCCTCCAGAATAAAGTTTAAAATCTTGACCCTAACTTATAAAGCCCTCAACAACAGAGCACCCACTTACATCTCTGCTCTCATCTCCAAATACTCCCCCACACGCCCTCTTCGTTCTGCTAACGACCTTCTTCTTTCTACCACTCTTGTCACCTCCTCTCACTCCAGCCTCCAGGACTTTTCTCGCGCTGCCCCTATTCTCTGGAACGCACCTCTTTAAAGAAGCCTATAACCTTCCTCCCTAACATGCTCAGCACTGCTCAGCACTACTCTCTCCCTACTGTACCACATACAAACTTTAACCTTTAGATTGTAAGTCTGCGAGTTTCAATCCTGCGCAGTGCTTTAGGGAAAGCGCTATGGACACTGGATTCCAAGCTCAAAGACAGGGCCATACACTCTTTGCAATGTATGAATCTTTAACTTGTCATTGCCTGTAACTTAACTTATGTATAGCGCTACAGAATATGTTGGCGCGTTACAAATAAACGATAATAATAATAATAATAATAATAATAATACAACAGACAGACAACACAGAATAATACACACTGGCACAGAAGGGGTAGTAGAGGGTATTAGGAGAGAGGGAAGGCAATAACTTGTTGGTGATCTGGTCAGGCTGTGGAATTTGCTTAAACAAATGTTCTGTGCCTTATAGGATGATTTATTGTTTAGTGGACATTAGGGATCATGGTTGTAATTTTGTATGAATAATCGAGTTTCCAGAGCATATGAAAGGGTGGGTGAAGAGTGGATGAAAGTGAAAGAGTGAGGTAAAGAATTGCATTGGTTGGACTCATCCCTGAAGATGGCAGTGGAAGGAGGTAATGATGGTGCAAGAGAGACATACGTTATTAATAAAGTGAAATGAGCAGTATGGGGAGTATTTGGAGATTAGATGAGAGTTTAAAGCTGATGCTGTATTGTTTATGGATTTGTAGATGATTTGTAGATTTCAACTGAATCCTGGAGAGTATTGTACCCAGGTCTCAGATTCCCACCCTAACTCTAGAGAATGAGCTGGACTAATTAACCTCTGTAAGTTCAATCAAAGAAGCACAGATAGACACCTCATTACTCCCCCAGATTCCATAAATGAGTGAATAAAGAAGGAAGGTCTAAGCATGCACTCTATACCCTATTTTGTATGTAATTAATATTTTTCTGGGTGGGTATATAGTAGCGCTAGGGAACAGCGTTACTTTGTAGAAGTTACAGACCCATAATTACACTGTCATTCCATGCAAGTTGGTGGCTTGTAGTCTTGTCTAGCTCGTAAAGCCTCCTCTCACTTATATTGCAGGGTTATTGTGCGATAAATACAGCTTTCATGTATCTACTCCTCTTCTTGGCGTTCCTTTTTTTTAAATTTCACAGTTTGTTCTCTTCTGTTCCTGCCAGAGCAGTGGCAGAATTTCTCAGAAACACAGGAATTAATCTTTTCAAAATTACAACACTCAAAATGTAGTACAAAATGGTAAATTGTGCAACTTAGAATCAAACAGTGCATATTCTGAACTTGATAATTAAGTAGATCATTTTTTGTACTAAAAAAAATAACATTGAGCAAGACATCAATTAAATGTACCATTATTCCAAATACATTTACATACATTGAATCACCTCCTTAAAGCCCACTGAGATATCAATAATCTTCTTAAGACTTTATTAATCTGTAAATACCCGGTGAGGGCAGATAGCATGTATCATACGAGCTTGTTGTAGATTTGGTTCCATCATCAAGAGTTGTCAGAAGTGTCACCAAGTAGAACAAGAATCTCACTGCGGGAACCATATCCAGCTCTTCTGGCTGAAGTGATGAGAAGAGCAGCAACAAAATAATAAATTAATTATAAAAATAACTCAAATCATACCTTGACAAAGAAATACAACCCACTGTGCGTTTTCTTGTCCTCAACTTGGAATTTTACTTTATTGTCACTATACAGGACTTTTCTACCAATTAACAATAGAATCTAAGTCAATTTATTACAGGCTGCTAAACATATCAGCTTTTGAAAGACAGAGATAACAGAGATAAAAGATATGCACAAAGTCCAATTGATCTGTGTGTTGTTTAGTCATTCAGTCATGTCTGACTCTCCATGACCATATGGACCTCAGCTCACCAGTGCACTGCTGACCCTTTATATGTGTATGTTCAATCTTTCATAGTATCATAGTCTTCTCTAAAAAAAATCCTGTCTTCTCATGATATGGCCAAAATATTTTTTAGCCTTATAATCTAATTTTCCAGTGCACAGTTTGGCTTTATTTCCTGTAGCATTGATTGATTGGATCTTCCTGCAGTCCAAGGAACTCTAAGCAGTTTTCTCCCACACCACAATGCAAAGGAGATAATTCTCCGGCGCTCAGCCTTCTTTATGGTCCAGCTCTCACATCTGTATGTTACTACTGGGAATACAATGTTTCTAACTATGTGGACCTTTATTGATCGTGTGTTACTTTTTTACTAACTTATATTATAGTTTTTATTAGCTTGTCCAGACTTTCCATAGCTTTCCTCACCAGAAGCAAACTTTTTTTATTTTATTTTATGGCTACAGTCACCATCTGAAGAGATCTTGGAGCACAGGAAAATAAAATCTGTCACTGCCTCCATTTCTTCCCCATCTATTTGCCAGGACCTGAGATTGCCACTTGCAAGCAACTTCGTCTTTTTAGGCCAGCTTTTGCACTTCTTTCATTTTCATTCTTTAATTCCTCCTCACTTTCAGCCATAAAAGTAGTATCATCCATGTGTCTGAGGTTGTTGATGAATAAATAAGGTGAAAACATAAAACCTTTTTGCACTCCTGTCCCGATGCTTGAACCATTTGGTTTTTCCATGTTCCGTTCTTGGTCCACGTACAGATTCCTTAGTACCCCCATTTTTTTTAAGAAATTGCCAATTTTTTTGTAATCCATACAGTCAAATGCTTTAGAAAATTCTATGAAGCAAAGGTAAAAAATCTTCTGTAACTCTCTTGCTTTCTCTATTATCCCTCAGACATTGACAATAACAGCTAAAATCTAAACTTTTAAGTCTGTTTACATCCAAAATGTATCCTGCCTACTTGCTCTTTCATGAGTAAAAACAGATAGCCAAGGAGTGTGTGGTGATGGTGATTGTCTATAGGGAATACAGTGATTGATAGCAGTTTTTCCCTGGACTCAGGACTGCACTGACCAGTTAACCCATAACTGACCTGTTAAAGTGATTCCAACATTCCATGACTGCACAGATATATTTTTTTTAATGGTTATTCTTTTTTACTGCAGTAAGTAAACAATTTAACCCATTACAAGATTTATTCTCTTCATCCTGGGGGGACACCTCTGCAACTTGATTGGCTGCGGTAATGCAAAATCAAATGTGCAGCCCGTTATACATTTAAACACAGATTTTATTTGATTTGATTTATCAGTGAAAATGCACATATTTCCAAATCAAAAAGCATTTCAACATGCTTTAAGGAGATCTTTACTGTGATGTGGTCCAAATTGTGCTCAATTATTTCACATTTTAACATAATAAACATGAGGCATGATACAATCTGATAGATGTCATCTGATATTTTTAGCAGATGGGTCATTCATAAATTTTTTATGTAATGTTTCTCTACCGTACCAACCATCAAGTCACTGTAGTCCAACATACAAATAGTGGCCATTTAGTGATTGTCTTATTTATTACCATTTATACTCCACTATCACACTTGCTCAATGATGATTATTACTACCGCAAACACTAAAGATGAAGACATCTCATGGATGTCAATCAGTGTCTCCCAACATTGATATCCAAGTCTACCATGTTTTTGAGATTGACATAAATGTACATGGAATTGGAAAAAATACACAGTTATTGGTAGAAAAGAAACAGGTGTCCACTCCCAACCTGCCCTTATTTGTCAATGTTTACACTTCTTCAACTTCTTTCTGTTTGATCCTGTGTCAGATGTCTTAAATGAGTCTTCAACAACATCTTACTAAAACTGCCCCACAGAGGAACTGCAGAGATTATCAAAGAGTTCTCCAGTCCTCTCACTTTAGTGCTCTTGTTGTTCTTTGTCTGCCAACTGGATTTTATAACTCTGCCCACACAGTTTTAGTTTTTGCTTGAAGTTTGTTCCATGATTTCAAAACCCACCAAATAATAGATATTCATTCTAAGCCACGCATGTGGCGAAACATATGTCGGGTAGACCCTACATAGGGTCGTCCCAGGATAGCACATATACGCCATTTACGCGTTTGTGAAGAAGACAAGCGGTTTATATATTTGTAAGTGCATAGACTCATCATAGACCCATCATTCAGAGTAAACCTTTACATTTGGGACCTTCTTCTTTATTTGTATTTTGGAGTTGTTCATATATACTTTACATATATACTGGTAATTATTAGGCTTTTAATGTATCTCCCTCCCCTTTAAAATGTAGTTTTCTCTCAACTGGTATATTTAATTTTTTGACAAAGTATTTCATTAATTTATTTCTCTCCAATCCTTTTGCATATTCTTGTATGGTTTGTATATTAGAAAGTCTTCAAAATAATGCAGTGTATCTATGTACCAGAAATAGATTCACAAAGCTTTGCTGGGGCCTCAGTACCATCACTAGCCTAATCCATAGGGGCATGTTGCAGGATTTGTTATATGTACAAGGGTGGCACGTCTTTCGCACGTTGGAGACCAGCGCGCCATCATTAGGGCGCCGAGAACTGCGCTCTGATGGCGCTCTGACTTTGCAAAGGAGGCTCAAACCAACAATTTTTGCATAATGAACATCCTCCTATTCTACCTTTCTTTTACAATTTTTCTTTGCTTCTGTTTCTTGTGTTATTGTTATATAGAGATACCATAGTACTGGTGTCTTATGATTATATTATTACAATCCTACTGCTCCTGTAGGACCTAGAGTTCTTTGGAAAATCCATTTTTAGCAGTAATGAACCCGGCACAGCATACCAGTACCCAGGAATTGCAGCAATACCGGACAGCAGTAATACTCCCAGTGATTAGGTATCAGATAGGATCCATTGCAGTAATTCCCTTGTGTAAAATGTATACCTAGCTGGAATAAACCATACACAATGCTGATATATGTTTAAACTATAACTCACGTTATTGATCAGGTGCAGTGTCTTTATTTCCCACACAGTCCCACCCATATTCACCAGCCCCCACACTGACTCCCCCTGAGAGCTGTCCATCCACCAAGCAGATGACAGCCTTCCTTCCTTGCTGGATGCCAGATGGTAATTGTCCCTAGGGTTATGGCCTACCAGAGGTCTTTCATCAGCTCTGAAGTGGAGACACCTTGCCTCAGAGTGACTTCTTATTTTATATAAAAAAATGGATGTTGGGTGACTTTCCCAGAGCTGAATATACATTTATTCCCTGACCTCCCTGTCAACTATCTGTCTCCAAGTAGCTTTATTAATATTCCCTTGGGAGAATGGAGCATGTAAATACTAAACATGGCAGGGTACCATCCATACATCACAAGTATAATCTGGCTCACACACAGGATGGCTGACAGCAAAACAACTCCCTTGTTTTTGTAGACAATATTAAACACCTCATGCCAACAGGGCAATACCAGTCCATGTTAATCCAGGCCCTCCCCAATAGTCCAACTGTCCCCAAGAGTTCAGTGGGCCCTCCTGAACATGGCATATATTATGTCTGTATTTTGACTTGTAAAAATTAAATTTGACCTTGACTTTAATTTCTAGAAAGTTTTTCTAAGCAACCTAAGCTGTGTTCCACTTTTCTGTACTTATACTGGGCAAACAATTTCACGTGGAGGGCCTCATTTATGGCCACTGAGTCCTTAAATGGGATATGCAATGGTTTTCATTTTTTTTTAAATAGATTTACAGGATGAGAGAAATTGAGGTGAATTAATTGCTAATGAGAAGTGTCTGAGGGCCACATGAGTATGGGTCTAAGAATTGGGGGGCCAAGTGGGACAACCCTGCCCAGATATTTCAATGTGTGTAGAAGCTCTTGTGTGGTTTGTGTATACAATAAGCTATACCCCCCCCCCCCCCCCCCATAGAATTATTTTGGCTAACACATCCCTAAACATGAGGAATGCCTAAGGGCCACATGAGAAATGCCTGAGGGCCGCATGAGAAATGCCTGAGGGCCGCATGAGAAATGCCTGAGGGCCGCATGAGGAATGCCTGAGGGCCGCAAAATAATTGTCTGGGGGCCGCAACATAATTGTCTGAGGGCTGCATGAGGAATGTCTGAGGGCCGCATGAGGAATGCCTGAGGGCCGCAAAATAATTGTCTGGGGGCCGCAACATAATTGTCTGAGGGCTGCATGAGGAATGTCTGAGGGCCGCATGAGGAATGCCTGAGGGCCGCAAAATAATTGTCTGGGGGCCGCAACATAATTGTCTGAGGGCTGCATGAGGAATGTCTGAGGGCCGCATGAGGAATTGTCTGACGGCAAATTAAGGAATTGAGCCCCTAGCCTGCCTGTTGAACACCATTGATCTAAGCCCTCATCTATGGCTCTGAATCAGATTGAGCCAGCCTTTAGTTTAGTGAATTTAGCCCACTGGCTAAAAGCAATGAGAAGCAATAATGCTCATTTGGTATAATAAGTGATCATATAAATCAGTTAGAGGGGGTATATATAATAAATTAGATATAATACATTTAATGATTTTATAACAACATCTGTAACTATGAGAACTTGCCCTCTATTTCTTAAAATCCTTTATTTAATGTAAATACGGGTTGAACAGACGGCTTTGGGATTCATGTACTAAGCACCTCCAGGGTCCACTTGAAGCCCCGTCCCTAGTGCTCCTCTGTCTGTCATCTCGTGGGGAGCAGCTGCTGCCGCTGGCAGAGCACAGAGCCGCGCGCTTCAGATTAACAGCAGCAATTAGAAATCACAACTAGAAAATAAGTCATTTGGTGGCATGCAGCTGTAAATTACATGCAGGGTTTAATCTGGGATTATGTATCAGCAAACTAGGACTCCATTAACTCTTTCTGCATCGATTTCTATTATACAATTGCTTGTTTATGCTCATTAAAGGAAGATTGTTGTTTGAGAACAACTTTACAGGATTGGGAAGTATTAAACAATCAGCATCAAACTGACATGCAATGTAGAGTTAGTTATGTTGCAAATGTGTTCACAAATCCTCTAACTATCAGTGTTATCTCTCCCTGTTGATTGTTCTCAATCAGCGAGGAGATTGCACATGCTCAGACTCTCCGTAACATATTATTTTCTGCATTGATCTAGGAGACACTGCTCTCACACTTGAAGCTGGACTGTATAGCCACAAGAAAGTAGCACATGTACAACAGAGAGTAAGGGGGTTTGTGAAAGGATTCCCATAACCCCTGTCACATAAAATCCTACATTGTATGAGAGGTTTAGTCACCTCAATTATTTTTTTTTTATAAAAAACTGTTTGTGTGTGTGTGCGTGCGTGTGTGTGTATTAAATTGCATATTATTGCATTATAGCATTTTTTACATAGATACACTGCACCATTTTGAAGACTTGGTAGGTTCTGTCCAGGGTTAAATATTACCTTATTGTGTGCACTGCTCTTATATTGCTCATAATAAAAGTAAAGAGGATGAGTAGCACTGTGACCTGCAAATGGGTAACTCCTCACTGGAAGGCCTGACAATTGCTTAGGCCCAAATGTAAAGGTTTACTCTGAATGATGGGTCTATAATGAGTCTATGCACTTACAAATATATAAACCGCTTGTCTTTTTCACAAACATGTAAATGCCATATATGTGCTATCCTGGGCAGTTCTTGGCATATACACCATCTTCTTTGTGTGGCTGATTTAGTTAAAATATGCCGATTTATTAATAAGTAGATTTTGACACAATGTGGACATGTTGGTTCTTATCTATTTCTTTATTTAATTCCTACTCTCCATGCCGTCTGTATATTACCCTAGTCTTTGCTTCCTCTACACCCCATAAGTATTCATTTTCTTTGTATCTCTCTATAGGAGTCTGGATGGATATGGAAGTTTCTTACAGTGGCTCCTTACAAGTGACATTAGAGACCAAGATGAACCTATCCAAGCTGGGGAAGGAGGCAGCTCTAGAGGAAGGAGGGCCGACAAAGAGAAGGAGGCAAGGGTAAGTCCTGAGTCTCTAAATCTGATTCTATAAGGGAGATACAGACTGACATAGCAGTTAGTTGTGTGTAGGGTATTGAATTTACATTCATACTATTTATATCAACATTGTCTTAAATAACCACAAACTAATGAAGCCTATAACAAACTAAGAAGCTGTGTAAGGCATGAGCATACAAACATTTATTACAGAAAGTCTTAATTTGAGTAGACTCCACTTATGTCTCGGAGCCTCCATGTTGCCTGACTTCAGTACTCGCTGCTGGCTTGGAGCCTGAGGTGGCACACTGTGTCCAGCATCTCCGTTAGGGTTGTGAGGAAGCTGGGGTTTGATGTCTCTTTGGTGTTTGAGTTCAGCTTTTGGTATTTGACACTGTGCCAACCCCTGCACATGCTCAGAAGTCCCTTTTCAGACCCCAAATCCCCACTCTCTGCCCACTCAAGATATTTTTTATGTCCATGGATTATGCAATTGCTAATGTTGTTCATGTGTTACACACTTCATAAATATGATATTTTTCCTAAACTACAGAAGTCCTTTAAAAGTATTCATCATTTTCTTTTACGTTCTTGTTGGCATTGCATGTGCACTATGAGATTCTTCTGGCCCCCAAAACATGGATCACGTGAAACATTTATAGTACAAATTTGAGAAAAATTTTACATTTATATAATTAAAGGACCCCTCTAGTAGGGTTCTCTGGTTGTCCCGTGGTTAGGATTCAGTGATTTCACTGTTGCTACCTGGATTTGATTCCAGTCATGGACCTATGAGGTCACACCACTCTCAAGCCATGCAAGGTTGGCCCTGGTCAGTAAATGGATGGGAGACCACCAAGGGATAACAGGTGCTGTATGCTGTGGCCCACTGGAGAAGGAACTGGCAACCCACTCCAGTATCTCTGCCATGAATACCAAGTGGATCAGCATGGTGTGTTACGTCCAAGACGTCACAGAGAGTCGGACACGTCTGAACAAAGCAAACACACACACACTAGTCTTTGAAGTATGCAAATAACTAACATTAACAGCTGTGTAAGCCGTTGGCATAAAGACATGTTCAAATAATGTCTTTATTTTAGCTAACCCTACTAGAGCATGGAAGCTGCCATGATAGTCATAACATTTTCATATTTTTTAAAGCATTTTAGCATGTAGTTCTTTATAGGTGGATTTCTAACCCCTACATGTTTATTTATAAAGACACCAAAAACTCTTTTGTGTATTGAAAAATGTTTATCAATGGAGAATATTGTATTGAACAATTAAAAGGCTGTACTGTCTACAAACAGTTCTCTAGAACCAATAAGGTTGTAGTTGGGTTGCCAATTTTAATGGTCGATCTACGCTCTCTTATAAATCACACAGACAACTTAATTTTAGTTTCAACACAGTTTATCCTCAGCAAGTACAATCATTCTTCAACAAAGTATAAGAAAATACTAATAAAGTTTATTCAAAAAGGCCTTGTCCTAAACTACACTACACAATTGGAGATAGTGATTGCCTTTTCACAAATATAATGTTGAATGCACAAAATAGTTAATACATTCTAAGAGTAGAAAGAAATAAATAAAGAGCACCTCAACTAAATAGAACAGGAGCAATTATGACTTAAAAGAAACATCCCGTCCTTCATTTAGCAATAACCCACTCTTACATGCAGCCATATAACAATGTGAGTTTTGATCCAAAATAAATAAATAAATAATTCTGCTTCTTCCAGATTACTAGTTCTTCTCTCAACCTTTATAGCTGCAGCTTTCAAATTCAATTAAATGTGCTATTCTCCCCCCCCCCCCTTCTTTTTTTTTTCTCCCTCCTTTTCTTTCCCTCTCTCTTTCTGTACTTTTCTCTGTTTTATTTTATTTATTTAGTTATTGATTTATTGATTTATTTTATTCTTTGGTTATTATTAAAACTATCTCGGATACACTTTAAGTGCACATAAACAACTTAACTATAATATAAAAAATAATTGAGAAAGGTTTGAAGAAAAAATGTTTATGACAATTTATACCATATAACCGTAATATGTTTTGTCTTGTTTCTATGTTGGCTGTTTCGTTTGTTTGTTTTTTTTTTCTTCAAAGTTTACCCTGCGATGGTATAATTCTCTTTTCTCACAATAAAAATTATTTAAAAAAAAAAAAAAAATTCAGGTCCAGAATCTTAGATGATATTATCAGGTCTAAGGAAACCTGAAGGCATATTTTCTCATGTGCTAGAATGCTAGATCCCATTTGGTAGAAAATGTGCTCACCCCAAAAAGTTAAAGAGCTCAGCTTGTCCCTGTTTTTGCATAATGAAGTAGTTTTCCATTTTGTTTCTTGGCAACAAAAAATACATGTTTGCACCTACAAATAAAGTCCTTTAAATTATATCCATATCCATGCTTTTGGTCTTGACTACTGACTGTAGTTCACAGTGAGATAAACAATTTAAAAAATGCAAAATCCATAGTGAATATTACTTCTAAAATGGCAAATTCCTATTTTTCTACTCCTCCCCAGCATATTAGCATGAATTTTTCAGCTTGTATGATTATTAGCACATATTTTAGGGTGAATGGACAATTTATCAACAGCTGTATTAGTCAGGGTTATATTATCACACTAAACCCCCAACAATAAAGACCCTGAAAAGGAGGAGCAGTCCATTAAAGATTAGGTGAAAAGAAGCACATTGTGTAAGTCTTTTTCACAAAGGATTATTGAATTGAATTACAGTAAATATAAAAATTGTTTATACTGATGACTTGTATTTGGGGATAATGATGGCCTCTAATAGGACCACTGAGGTACTAGAAAAACCGGCGGAAGCCATGAGCACCAAAACATTTTAAGTCAAGTCTGAATTTTTTTAAACTCAGTTTATGTCTAGAAGATTTGCTTTGTAATAGTGGAAAGTTTGGTTTGGAATGAGAGGAGAGGGGGAGTTGAGTGGGATGTAAGTAGATCTTATTGAATTTGCCCCACTCATATTCTCAGAAGTAGGTAGCTTGCAGCAATAAATGCAAGCACCTTCTCCTCTGGAAAAGGAAATGCCACACAGACAACCTTATTATGGATGCCTCCAGTGGTCAACAGAGGCATCACATTTTTTTCCAATTAGAAACTAGTTTACCCTGTCTAATTAGACAAACTCAAAGTTTTTAAATGTATTCATTATATAGTAGGACATCTATATTCCAGACACTGTCCTGTATTTGCTGAGCTAAACTGACTTAATCTTTTCGTACCTGCTAAGCTTTGTGAGGCTTTTATCTCTAAATTAATTCTGATCGAGACAAGGTCAATACATCATATTATGGAAATCACTATCAGAGACGCTCAGAAGTGCTAGAAAACTAGATCAACTTTAGTGATTCTGGTAGCAAGGACAAGACATAGTTTATAATGCTAGATACTGAAAGATATAACTTGGCAGTTTGTTGTCATGTGGGGAATAAGATTTGTGTTGTAGGTTATCTTGACCAGACAGCTGTTGCATGTTGCAGTATGAATGCAAAAATGTTTAATTAATATGTTTTATAGCAAGCTAAAGACAGACTTTTAGTAGCTTTTCAACAGATCAAACAGCCACAAACAGAGCATGGAATCCTAGCATCCAGGAAAAGAACTTTATCATATACTTATGTCTTAACCAAGAGAGACACTCTATTTATTGAACAGTGTACATCATACTTCCCCTTCTGGGTCGCTATCTTGTGTACCTCAGTAAAGCTGTGAGCTATACCACGTAGGGTCACCCAAGGTGGGCAGGTCATAGCAGAGAGGTCAGACAAAATTGTGGTCCACTAGAGAAGGGAACTGGCAAACCACTCCAGTATCTTTGCCCTGAAAACCATATGGATGTGAATAACCAGAAACACAGGCAGATGTACCTGATGTGCTGCGTCCATATGGTCCCCGAGAGTCAAACATGACTGAAGGACAGAACAACAACAGCATACTTATAGATAAAATACAGTGATGACACTAGCACAACTTAACTAAACAATGGTGCCATTAATTCATATAAAAAGGTAACATAATCAGTATTCTGAAGCTGGGATTAATCAGAAGGCAAGGTTAAAATAACTCAGAACTGTTGCATAATATCTGACTGGGTAGTATCTGTTTATTTGCATCTCTCCATGTGTGGTCTTCAAGATCTGAACTGTTCCATTGTTTAAAGGTAGATCAAGAAGTATGTCAGCCTCCTATGTAAACAGTAACTTGATTACACCTCTTTAGACCAGGACACACAGTATACATTAAAATACAACAACACAACAAATAAAAAATACATACAAATATCAGGCATGTTTAATATAAACATAATGAATGTCTGAATTGTGAGTCCGATTGCAAATCGGACTTCTAAACACTATTTCATTGAAGTCTAAACTCCATGTTTTACTGACGTCATTATGATGGGCTTGCATACTTGGTCATGATCATGCCCTGAAATGCTACGTATGGGTTCATGGTTTTCGTGTTGGGGCTGTGAGCAAGCTTGAGCAATTAAATACACATCTATAAATGTTACAAATTTCTAACCCGCAGACATACGGGCTCTATAAAGGTAGTTACGGGCCTGGAATTAAATGGGGGCTGTTTTTGTATAGAAAGTGTTTGTCTTGGCTGACTTCATCACTTCTCAATAGCTTGGAGCCTGAGGGCATGTACTTATATACTGAACAATAAAGGAAAGGGGGGGGAGAGAGAGACAGTGAGATGGGAGGGTGGCAGCTGACACCTACTCCTGCAAATGACCAGAAAAAAGCAGCTTGCAAGGTTAATTGCAAGACCTGCAAATATGTAAATGCCCCTCTCATACATACAACATATGGATGCCTCCTGAGACTAGCAGAGGCATCACAATTTGTTTGTTTTTTTACATTTAGCTCTATATTTATCTGTATATTTTTGACATCATATATTGGCCCTTTAAAGGGAGACAGACCATTCAAAATGGTTAAACTATGGAGTATGGTGAAAGTTCTTCTTTGGAGTGCGGAAGATGAGGGTTTGGGCTCCAAGTCCCTTTGGATTCAAACTGAAGTTGTTTTGTTGTTTTTTATGTTTAATTGCCAGCCTCCCCATAGCTTGAGGACATGCTAAGGCTCATAACACATTCCATTTGCTCGATCCTTGCGGATAGGAATTAATAATACGTATTCTGCCTTTTCAGCTCATGACAACATGTTA
The DNA here is from genome assembly GCA_027410445.1 of Discoglossus pictus. NCBI lineage: Eukaryota > Metazoa > Chordata > Amphibia > Anura > Alytidae > Discoglossus > Discoglossus pictus. Next base: position 36,021,497 of record CM050172.1, on the reverse strand, counting down.
AAGACTGGGTTTTGCAAGTTTTAATTTTCTGGAATTAATTAGAGGGTGCCCGTAGACTTAATTAGACCTTCTGCTCCATCTCATTTAATTAGGACATGCTACAGGCACAGATGTGGTGGAGATGATAGCACAGTTAACTGTTGTCATGCTGGTTTAGGTAAAATCAAAAGCCTGGCACTAGGATGTCCGGTTAGTATGTGAATTACATTGGACAGGGCAGTAAAATGATAAATTTTATTAAATTACCATATATGGGTGTGAAATAAACCCAGATTTACTAAACTGTGTGTACAAGGATGGTTCACATAGCCTATAATGATGTTTTATAATAATATTAAAAGATGAGGTTATTATGACTCCCCCGACTGGCTACCGATGGGTTAAGGTGCCAGGAGAAGAATTATTAAGAATGATCTAGTTGCGCTGGTGGGCAATCAAATAATTTTTATGTTATTTTAAAGCAAGTCTTCTGCCACTTAATATTAGGACCACATATATATGATGTGGTTAAATGCAGTTTCACATTACATTCACAATGTTATATCATTCATTAATATCAAAAATAGCAATTAAGGGTAATGCATTTAACAGGGGAGCACCTGGTAGAATAAGTATACAGTGTGTGTCATCTCCATAGCAACAAAGTAGGTCACTGAAGTTCTCCGCAGTTTAGAAATACATCCAGTAAAGAATAAGGTCTGAATAAATAATACTGTTTAGTTGAAGGAACAAATACCTATTAAAGACTCTAGGTAGAAATGTGAAGCTGGTAGCTGGAGATACTGTTAATTTCATATGGAGAAATAATAATAGAGCACCTGATAAAAAAACAATGGGTTACGTATTCTACTGGTACCAATGTTGCACATATGACAAATTACACTCAATTTGCATTTTTATGTTTACATATCCGTACTCTAGTGATAAAGACCTGTATTATTAGGTAATCTGCAAGTGTTTCTTTAAATATTTAGCAAGACATGAATCTAATCTATTTGGAGGGAGCAGATAGCATTTTTAATATGCAGAAACGTGTAATACCAAATGTGGCCGTTACATACTGTTCAAAAATAGCTGAACTAAATGATACAGAGACTGTGAGAAGCTGTAATCAGAAAAACAATGAGCTCGGCAAAGGTTATAATTAGGAGATCAGGTGCAGCAGATGTACCTTGGAAGAACCTTTTATTTAATTGTCCTCACCAGCCATGATAAATGTGGTATTTGGTAAAATTTAGGGATATGTTTTTTTAAATGTGGAGTTAATATCCCAAATTGATATGCCTTTCTGTAAACCCCATTTATCAAGCAGAGTTATAATGTAACCAAGTGCTATATCCCTTAATAGGCCACTGTAGCCCACACATCTCTAGCATGCATTTAAAATACCATATTTTAAAAATTACAAAAATATTTTTTTTCTAGGGGAAATAATTGATCTATAGGGAAGCAAAATTACATTAAGTGTTAACAATGTCCTGCTATGTTACATGAAATAGAGTGGAAGTGAGCCTTATGGGTGTCTGAGTTGCAATGCATTGTAGCCATTGATTTTAATGTAATTGAAATAAGAAAATATATTTAACAGGGTTCATTGTTTACACTTCCGCTTAATTCACTAAATAGATAAAGACCGATAAAATACATTGTTTTTTAATTTTTTTCTAAACTTTTAATGTTATTTTTCTTCAGTTTTCCATGGGGAAAAACCTTTGTAATGTATAAAACATGTGTTTTTATCAATCATAATAGAGAGTTTTGGTCTACTCTAGCCATAAATCTCTTCATAGACCAATACTTCTCCCCCCCCCCCCCCAATCCAACCTTTACTACCCCTTTCCCTACTATCCCTTCCTTCACTGAATACTGGTTAATGATGGATGCATGAAGTTTTATTTGTCAGGAGTCTGTAGTTACATTGCTCACTGGCACCTCCTTGGACCAAGTACATTATTAGCCTGTAGTTGATTTCATTATTTTAAACCTTGCAAGTCTTTTCCTGGGGTGATTTAATGATGTCAGCAGGCTGATAACACATCTATTGCCACATATATTTGTCTATCTTTTTGCTCAAATCTTACGTTTCCCCTGTTGCCCCTCCCCTTCCCCTTCCACTCCTCCACAGATAAAACCAAAATGTTCAAACTGGTTTGTTTTGCATTTTATTACAACTGCATATGCTATCCTAACACAAACCAACCCCAATGTTTAGTGCTCAACGATTACTGCATCCATAAACCATATTAAAATTTGGAAAATGCTCACCTGACTTAATTCCAATGTGTATTTAAAGGTGCCCAATACATCCTATCAAACCAGTAGCAGCCCTACTAGCAGAGACTGGCAGAACAATCAGATACTGACAATTAACCTGTTTTCCTTAGTACAGCGCATATAGTTGGGCCAATCCTCGCCCAATATCCAACATCGAACAGAGGCCTGAAATAACAACCAGGGATCATAAAATTCAAGTAAATGTTATTGAAAATCAAGTTAAAACAAAACACTAAGTGGTCATGGTAGCATCAAATTAGATGTTTAAATAGAAGGCTTACACGCGTTTCGCAAAGTGTGTGATTGCTCTGAATGTATGTTTTACTACTGCTAACACTCGGACTGTTGTTTTAACTTATGATTTACTTCAATTTTGTTTCTGCCTCGGCTCCCTGTGTATGTGTTTGCCCGTTGTTTGAAGATACATGTGATGTCTAGCATGCTGTTATTTGTTCCACAACGGATAACACAATTAACGGCAAAAAAAAAAAAACTAGCTTTAACGTAAATAGGCACCACCAAAACATAGGATGTTCAAAATTTGTATTGTTAACCCGGCTAAGCCGAATTTAATTCTGCCTAACCACACTTAGTCCGTCTTTTTATCCAGTTTGGTAAATATACTCTGCAATGTTTAAAACTACAATGTAGAGTATCTATGAATTACTTCCAGATTTTCATCTTCTGGAACCTGCCACTTTCTTCCTGTTCTCTTTCATGAGAGCTGCCATCTTGCAAAGCTGTGACATAAAGCCATTCCCACTGGGATTTGTGATGCTAGCAAGCAAACAGTGACATGCTGTGTCTGAGTAGCATGAGCCACTGGTAATGTGAAACCCCTCCCCAGTGAGTATAGTTTTAGGTCACAGCTGTGGCTGCTATCGTGAGAAAGAACACAAAACTGGAGGCTTTGGAAGGTGAGAATCTGTTAATCTGGGACTTCTTAAAAGTAAGTAATATGTACATTTAATATCATAATTACATGGAAGAGGATAACATTAATTCATCTAATTAAAATGTTTATATATTAAAAAATATTGCTTAGAATCTCTTTAAACATATTAGACATATTATGGAGCAAAATATCAAATACTGAATCCCCAACCAGTGATAACCAATAACATTATGACACACAAATAGGTTTTAGAAAATCAATGGGAAAATGGCACAATGGAAAATCTGATTCTGGAATCTTTGGTTTGGTTACAAAATGAAGTGTTCCTCAATCTGTTTTGTATTTGTATTTTGTTTCATCTCCTTCAAGTCCCATCCCAGTGACTAGGCTAAGAGGACACAAGAGTACCACTATATAACGTTTTGCCTTTAAAGAAATAGACTTGATAAATATAAATATATATATATATATATATATATATATATATATATATATATATATATACATACAATTTATATTTAATGTTTTATATCTACAGAGGTTGGACTTCAAGGGCCAGGATTTTGGTAGACAGTGATGAAGAGTCATCCAGTGCTGGCTCCTCAGAAGATGAAGAGATCCCCATAACCGAGACCCCAGGAGCTGTGGGAGACAGAACCAACCCAGCTACTGTTGAGGGGTAATTAAAGAGAACCATGGCTAAATCAGGGTACTGTCTGTGAATGAGGACTGAAAGTATGGCCTCCATTTGATGGACTTCCATTGTGAAGAAACAAATATAGTTAAGATTACCTGCAAAATAGATAAAGGGTCACTTGAATGGCCTAACAATTGGGCTTGTTGTTTATGTATTGAACATTAATACAATTCCTATGATTTATAATAGCAATATTGAATACAAAATCCACTTTCAAAACTAATAGTTTTAGCCTCCACCTTAGCTGATTACTTCCACCATGATAAGCTCTAAAGGGCTTCAAGGACATTATCATTATATATGAAGTCAAACAATCTCTCATAGACTGCCTCAGAGCAAGGGAAATTACTTTAACAAGCAAGCCTCCCGCCCATAGAGAACACATTGTGTCTGAAAATGTAGCGCTTCTTGCTAGACAAAGTCACCTCTCCCCTTTGAACTTAAAGATGGAAATCTGCCTTTTGAAATTGCAATGAGCACCTTGGGTGCATCTCATGCTTCTATTAGAGTATATGTTCCATATCAGGATATACTCCCGTCGCAGCAGAATTGATAAACTGAAAAAATAAAGATTGTATTTATTTCTTATACTCGGTGCCTAATGATTTTCCTTTTACTTCAGCTTTCCAGGTGGGAACAGTACGGGTCGAAAAATCCTGCGCTTTGTAGATAAAATCGCCAAGTCCAGATATTTCCAGAAAGCAACAGAGAATGAGTACATCAAGAGGAAGATAGAGGAGGTATCAAACACCCCTCTGCTGCTCACTGTGGAGGTCCTGGAGCTGGAGGGAACTCTGACCGTTAATATCCCCCCTCCACCAACAGATAGGATATGGTAAGAGGTGGATTTGGAAAAAAAAACTATTCATATTTGGCTTAACCTAATATGCTTCCTGGATCAAGTTTAATCAAGTGATCTAAGAATACTACAGAGAATGTTACTGGTATTGTTTGTTGTTTTTAAGTACCGGTAAGTATTTTTGGCCAGTAATTGCCACTTACCTATTTTATTCCACAAGACTGGTATTCTTGCTTTCTTAAAATTATACTGGTGAAGTCTAAATTTTAAAGATCAATGGTGACCAAAGTTTTCGGACTGTCCTTGTCCATTGCTATCCTCCTAGGCCACTCTATTTCCCTCTCTTCCCTGCCCCCTTGTTAGGATGCCCAAGTGCACTTGGTAGATGGAGCCACTGGGCTGACTCAACAGAGAAAAGCTTCCCAAGGTGGGGGTTTAGGTTGAAAAGGAAATGCTGTGATCTGTTATAATGTCAGAAGCCAGTTTGCAGGTAGAGATAGATGTGGAATCTTACAGGAAGTCTGGGCAGGTTTCTTAAAAAAAACAGGAAAAGAAATGGAGGTCCACTGCAAGAAGAGTTGTCAGATCCAACACCAGACAATTAAGATGTCTATATGTAAAGTAAAGCATATCAGAGCATTAGCTGCAATAAGTCTAGAAATGTCATAATTGCTAAAATGGCCACTTCAGTGCTCTATAACTGTACAATTTTCTTTATCTATATTAAGATAAGCACTTTTTCAGCTGCACACTCTCCAAAGTCTAAGTATAATCTTGTAGATTTAATTCTATAACTCTGATCCAATGAACATAAAGCCTGGCTTGGCTTGCATGTCTAGTGGCGTGGACTAATATAACCTAACCCAGTTAGCAAATGACTCTGTGATGGCCTTTTGCATTGCCATAGCATTTGTGTAAAGAACACTAAAACCGAGAATAATCACAAAGATGCTGTGGAGTATAGCAGCAGAGAAAGGCTTAACCATTCTCTAATCATCTCTGTTTTCCTTCTTCTTTCTTCTTCTTCTCCACATTTTTTGTGGATGGATGTCTTACACTCTTCCCTTTGCAGGACACTTTTTTAAGCCCCTCAAGTTTCAGCACAGTGGGGCAGCACCTCAGTTTGCTCAAATACAGTTCCATATTAGTCCGGGATAAATGATAATGATGCCTATACATGGTCCTTCAAAATATGAGGATCCTTGATAATTAGAAATGTTGCAAATATTTTTATCCTGTAGCAGATTGTGTAATTGATTGATAAGTAGTGTCTTGTCCTTCCAGGTACAGTTTTCGAATGCCCCCAAAACTGGAGATGAAGGTGCGGCCAAAACTTGGGGAGCGAGAGGTGACCTTTATCCATGTTACAGAGTGGATAGAAAAGAAACTGCAGGATGAATTTCAGGTATTTATAATAAAGCAGTTTCTCAATTGTATTAAATGAGCACATTTTTATAAACTGAATCTTATTCGAGATTATGCAATATTGGGGTATACTTATCAAATGGATTAAATATGTATCAAATGGAGTAAATATTATATGAGAGATACATTATATATAAACAAATAATAATAAAAGAGTCCGTTAATGATAAAGTTAAGCCCTGTTTGATAAACTACACAGAAAACAGAGATGAAATATATGTTTTTCCATGTTTATCCAACGATTTACCCCATTTTATAAATTTGCCCCATAAGTATATTACCATATTCTCTACATGAGCAGCATTTGAGTAAGCTTAACGTGTTTCTCTTTCACAGAAAATTTTAGTGATGCCAAACATGGATGACCTGTATTTTCCCATCATGCAATCTGGTGTGGAAAGTTCCAGACAGCCCGAGGGCGAAGAATTAAGTAAGCAGTCAACCCTGTAGATGGTTAATAAACAGGCTGTTTGGAGATGTCGCCTGCAAAAACAATTGGTGAAGAACCTTAACTCAATGGAACCCAAAGTCCAAGATGATTCCCACAGTGGGATTCATTTTATGAAGATCCACTCTGGAAAATGTAAAAAAACACAACATGTCAAGGGTCCTAGCCAACAGAAAATGAGACATAAAGACTATGATAGTGCTTCACTTAAATATCTATGAGAAGAAGGAAAATATCTATGCCACTATTGGAGATGCCATGACATAACTCCAGAGAAACTGTGATTTCTTACCCACATATGTTTTAATTTCAGAGTTTCAGCACTTCATGTCAATATACAGTATGTTCCTTCGGTTGCCGATCCACTATTACATAATTAATGCATACAGTCCTGTAATGTACTGTACAAACTGGTAGGCCTTTTTTGTTTGGTTTATTTACTAATGTCTTGAATATTAGGGATTAAAAGCAATAATACATCATTCAGAAACAAACCATTGTGCGCGTCCTTCACCCAAACCATTGTGCGGGTCCTTCACCCAAACCATTGTGCGCATCCTTCACCCAAACCATTGTGCGGATCCTTCACCCAAACCATTGTGCGCATCCTTCACCCAAGCCATTGTGCGGATCCTTCACTCAAACCATTGTGCGCATCCTTCACCCAAGCCATTGTGCGGATCCTTCACCCAAGCCATTGTGCGGATCCTTCACTCAAACCATTGTGCGCATCCTTCACCCAAGCCATTGTGCGCATCCTTCACCCAAGCCATTGTGCGGATCCTTCACTCAAACCATTGTGCGGATCCTTCACCCAAACCATTGTGCGCATCCTTCACCCAAGCAATTGTGCGGATCCTTCACTCAAACCATTGTGCGCATCCTTCACCCAAGCCATTGTGCGGATCCTTCACCCAAGCCATTGTGCGGATCCTTCACTCAAACCATTGTGCGCATCCTTCACCCAAGCCATTGTGCGGATCCTTCACCCAAGCCATTGTGCGGATCCTTCATACTCAAAATGCCATTCCATCTAGATTCTATCATCCTTCACTGATCTCTCCAGAATTCATCTAACTGTGGGCTACTTCATATTAGTATTGTTAAACTAACCATTAAATAAACAAGTATGCTTAAATAATTTGCTTACTGCACAATTACAATTTTAAGGTTAAAAGTTAAGCTAATGGCAACCAGATAATGGTTGGAACATAACAGGCCAGTGATGATACAGTAAAGCAGGCAATTATTCTTAATCTCTCAAAACAACACCAAGCAGTTCAAAGAACCTTACTGCAGTTCAACAATTTATCCTGCATTTTAAGGATTAGAGAGTATTTTTTAGCTGTGGTTAAACACCAAGGATAAAACACCTGTTAGAGGCTATTCATACTAATGGGAAGCCACAGTGCATGTTGAGTCTATTAATCTCCTGTGCACAGATCTAATAACAAAGCACCTAATATGTTTTCATAGGTTATTAGATTATGCTAATGACACCAATGTTAAGTCCACAATATGACAAACTACATTTAACATATTTTTAACAGTGGGTTTATCAGTACAAATGTGATCAAGGCCTTATATAATCCATCTATATTTTCAAGTATTTTCTAGTAACATATATTTTAGCAAAGCTCCATCTCACTGGCTAATTCTTTTGGTTTAGGGGGTCAGTCCTTAAATCTTACAGAATTGGCTCACCCATAGGCTGAAACATAAAAAAAGGACTTGCTTCTATTGTATGTGTATCTTTGAGGTTGTAGATATGTTTATGTTGAGTCAATGCTGGAAACTTATTGTAGAATAAAGTGGCAAATTATGGTTTACTCCGGTTTCAATGTTGCGTTCTGTTTCGGTACAAGAGGCACATTGGGCTTAATTTATCAAGTTGATATAAATTAAAGGGTGGAGTTAATATTCCCAATTTATATATTATCATAGGTAATATAGAAAGTTAAGATATATGTTTTTGATCATGTTTACCCATAGTTTATTAATATACCCCATTGTGTCTTCAGTAGGTATATCTGGCTATATACGTTACCAATTGGGTTCTAGACAAATCAAAAAATATTTATTACTATTGGAATTTAAGCATTAGTATTATTATATATGTAGATCTGTAGTCGATGAAATAGTATAAAGATGCAATAAACACATGTATAACAATTCATACACACATTTGCAGACGGTGTAGATAACATAGTAGAGCATTGTACATACACATTGGTGGATGAGACATCGAAGGCCACATACTTGTGAGAGCTTACAATCCAACTGTAATTAGGTGGTTGAGAAATTAGACGGGGGGAGTGATTTATAGATGATATGGTGGAGCGAGAATGATTAAATGTAAAAAACAAAACAAAATAGAGGTGCTCAATCAGAGAACAACCCATGATAACGCACTTTGAGAGCATCCCCTGTTAGCGAGCTATCAGCTACACACTACTGAGGAGGCCTAATCAAGGCTGAAATGTATGTATGGGCTTTGCTGTTTCTTCTGTCCAGGATAAAATTGCCTGGTATTTTGGGTCTGGATTCACTATTGAGTGAAACCAGACTGATATACTACAATATATTTCTCCCTGTGAAGGGCACACGTGGCTAAAAGAGGTTGCTCTCAGAGTGGGTTATCATGTCCCTAGAACTAACCTATTAAGGTTAGTTTGTACTCTGACTGAGCGCCTCCATTTTGTTTTTTTATTTAATTTTTTAATAGTTTTAATATTGACATTTATGGGACATGCTATTGAAAAATGTAGGGTATTCTAAGAATGGGGCAGCTCTTGAAAAGCTTTTTTAATTAAATGTATAAATATATTTTTATTGCAAGAACCTAACTTTACACAAACAAATAACTTACATTATAAAACATATTATTTAAAGGTATATGCAAGTGAGGTGGGTTATGAATGCATCCTGTAGAATGCATAATAACCCACCTAGGAAAAAATGTTTGGGAAACAAAAATGTGCTGAGGTGATGTAGACACCCCCAGAAATGGCACTGCGCATACTGGGTACTTCATTAAAAAAATGTACCCGATATAAAAGCTGCTGATTGGCTAAAGGAAAGGAAAGTGTCTGAACTCTTGTGACTTCCCACAATAGGTAGGACTTCAAGTGCTAACTGAACATGCACAATCCCCAGGCCAAAACAATACAATGTATTACTTATGCTAATATTCCCTGGGAATTTCAGGGGGTGTCAACATTGAGAGATAACGGTTTGCAAATGCAAGAAATTCTGCAAACTTCAACTGTTTAACTGTTTACTTTGGAATTTTTTCATGCAAACTATTTTTCAGACACTATAAATTCTCCTCTATCAGATACATGAATAACCCAGCTCACTTAGATATGGCTTTAAGGGTTATATTATATAAAACAACTGAACATAAAATAAAATATAATTTGTAACTTTTTCTATGAAAATGTGCCAGGAGAAGTCTGTTTTTTTCTATCTAGTTGCAATATGTAATTTTACAACACTAAATATTGTTGCTAATAGGTTTTTACTTGCAAATTCTCTAGGGAAGATTCCAATTAAACAAATTTGTTGTGTAAGCATTATTTGTCTACTATACATATATTTAACTACTTCTAAATTCTGCCATATTTTCCCAACTATTGGGCAACAAATATGTAAATATGGCCCTTTTTATCCACATCCTCTAAAGCAATTATCAGATTGATTTTGTAAGATTTTATATAATTTTGTTTCTACCATACAGTATGGAGGGAAGTAATACTGAAGGATGAGAGGACAGATCATGGATAGAGCAGAGAGGGCAGGTCAGAGACGAGACGAGGGAGGGTGCCATGCTGTTGGGGGGGTTAACATGATTTGTAATTTAACCATTGAGGAGATAGGGAGCCAATGTCAGACATGACAGAGGGAAACAGAAAATAATGAGTTATGGTTGGACAGGATCAGTCTTCATAACGCATTGAATTTGTAACAAATAGGTGTGTGAAAGGCTAACTAACTTTCAATAGTAAGGCATGGACATGTGGAGAGCATGGATTAGAGTTTTTGTTATGTCTTTGGTGAAGAAGGTGCACCTTTTAGGGATCTTCCAGGGGTAGAGACGGCAACATTTGGTGAGTGTTAGAATGTGGAGGATGAAGGAAGGGAGTGACACCAAGACAAGCTTGAATTATTGGGGCGATTTAGGTTTTGTCCTCAGAAAGAGAAGTTCATGTGTAGATGGGCGGATTCGGGAATTAAATTTCCAGACGTTCCAATAATAATAAAGATTTTTAACCAGATACAAATACAATTTCAAATTGGTTATGTGCATGAATGTAAAATATGGAAACAATCTGTCATGATAGCTCATGATTGAATTAATTACTAATGTCTGTCTTGCTTTCATACGCTTGCCTACTACCTTCGCCAAGCTGTAACTAAATCAACTACCTGGTTACCTTTCTCACATAGCAGAGGACTACATTGTCCAAGAATTGCTAAGACTGGATAAATGATAACGGTGAGGAAGACCGGACAGCTGGGACAAATCAGAAAACAACAAATACATTTTAACATATCGATAAAAACATGGCCGGATTACCCATTAGGCCATCTAGACAGCCGCCTAAGAGCGCTTCCATGTGAGAGGCGCCACTTTAAAAAAAATGGATTTTGGCTTAAAAGAAATGAAATAATGCAGTTCACAGACTGGCTATTAAGTAGTAACCACCTAGAACAAGACAGTTACAGGAAAAGAAACTTACACATACAGAAAAGCCAAAAATGGTTCCATGCATACCTTGCATACTCACTCACAGGGGCTCCTCCACTTCACTGCCTAGGGGCTCCAAAAAGGTAGATCCAGCACTGGATACAAACAGGCTAGAATTGAACATTTGTAACCGCTATACCTCTGTAAGGCATCATTGCAGTACTGTACAATAAGGGAAGATCAGCTACTCACTCTATTGGCTCAAATTGATAAAGCAAAAAAAGATAAACAGGAAGAGGTCCTAAAATCACTTCTTTTTATACAAATAAATAATTTTGTAAGGTTTAAAACAGGCTCTTTTAAATGCATTATATCAAATTTTTAACTTGAGTGTCCCTTTAGCTCTGCATTTGTGAAGCCATCATCTTATCTTGCTCATCTTGACTTTTGCAATATGTAGTATCACTTAGCGGCATTTTGTGCAATTTAGTTGATTAAAAAAACAATAACCTAAGGACAATGTTTTGTTTTATTCAATATGTAAAAGGGAAAGATTCACCTACATTCTCCTAGACTGTAAAACTATTCTCTTCTATAGAAAACAGGAATCACTGGCTCAGAAAACCTTATTGCAGCCTCTCAGAACTTTAGTGGATGTGGCACAAAATATCTACTTTATTTAAAATAGGATGAGAAATTTCAATTGAGGCAGCTAAATTATTCTCTGCAATCAAGGTTATGTGTGGAAGCAGATAAACAGAAACAAAAATGGTGCATTCTAATGTTGAATATTGAACATATTTGTTATTATAATTACTTTCTAGTTGGCTGGTGTGATAAATTGTAATTGTAATTTGCATGATCAACAGACATGATCCGTATTCAACAACATATATAAAATTTGTAGTAATTAAGAGTGTGAGCAAAGATCAGGTGTTAGGTTTGGCTCTGGGCCTCAGCATCTCACTACATGTTCTCAAGGACATTTTTTTATCAGGATAGATCCAAACAAAGCTCAGGCAGTAATTATACTGTCCCCCCATACAGGTCATATTGTTCTCTCAATAATGAAGCATTCTTCCATTTGTCTTGCTTGTAAGAAATTCATGTTTATGCGTTGAAAACCAGGACAATTAATTTAAAAAAAATTCTATGCATCTGAGCTTTGAGAGCAGTTATCAAAATAGTATTTTTTTTCAAAAAATTAAAGGCTGTATGTACTTTTTATTTATTTACTTTTACTCTCTAGAAACAATGACCATTATCAAAGACTATATTGTAAATATGGATCTGCAGCTATGTGTTTAGCTTATTTCAGTAGATTATGGGTTATTGTTTTAGATTAGTAGATTATCTTTCTTTGTTAATTAGTAAACCCTTTCTATGCCAGTCTTATATAATTCAGTCTATGTATTATTATGCAAGTGTGCATGATGAGTCCCTCATAACAAAATGAATGAGACTAATTTGAGATCATTTTATTAGTGACAATCGCCTATAAGAGAAATAGACTTGAGTCACAGGCTGTGACATTTATAAGTCCTCAGCTTTCTCAGGTTTGTCTTTGATTAGATGTTTCTTCTGGGGACCCTGAAAGAACAAAACCAAGAAAAGTTAAAAAGGACATAGTATTTATCAATGATTCTCTACGCCATCAAAAAGAGTATTGAAATCTAAATGGGAACAGTCCTTCTTCCAGCTGCCCTCACTCACTGATGTCTGGAGTTTGTTTAACTTTGCAGGTTCTAAAAGGACCAAAAACAACAAGCTTCCTGCAAATGCTCACATCCTATAAAAAAAACCTGTCAGCTTCTTTGTTTTTATTTTCTCCAGACATACTAATCCTGAAGAAAGTAAATACATTTATTATTGCAGTAATGAGAGTATGTAAGTATTTATAGGGATATTGAAATGTGCGCTCACTGAAGGACCTGACAGCTTCTAGCTTTTTCTCCCCAAAAGCCCAATACATCTGTGGTGCAGCTGAAACAGGAATAGATATCGCCCAAGTGAAGTGCACAATTTGAAAGCTAACTTTGCAAAATGTAAAAGAATTATAAATATAGAAATCAAATAAAAACATTTTACAGCTTCTCTATTTGATTTGACTGCTCTACATGATGGTGCAGAGAAGTGTCCATGAGTTCAGAAATACTTTAATGTTAAAGAAAAGCTAGCACACCAAGAAAACAATTGGTCTTCAAAAAAAATCAGAGCCGCCCTTCTTTTGGACAGTTCAAGTATCAGAAACTGGATGGAAAAGTGAATGTGCAAATTTCTGAGAGAATTAATCCACTATAGTAATTAGCAATGTGTGTGTAACGTCTGCGTAGTGAGGGCACAGTGAAAGGGCATAGAGAGAAAGGGGGAGAGATGGCAGAGACAGAGGGCACAGGGAGCGCACAGGGAGAGAGAGACAGATGGCACAGAGAGAGGCAGAGGGCACATAGAGATGGTGCAGAGATAGAGAGAGATGGCAAAAACAGAGGGCACAGAGAGCGCACAGGGAGAGAGAGATAGAGGGCACAGAGAGAGGACACAGAGAGAGAGACAGTGGTTAAAGAGAGAGAGGGCAGAGACAGAGGGCACAGAGAGCGCACAGGGAGAGAGAGAGACAGACGGGACAGAGAGAGACAGAGGGCACATAGAAATGTTACAGAGATAGAGAGAGATAGCAAAAACAGAGGGCACAGAGAGCGCACAGGGAGAGAGAGATAAAAGGCACAGGGAGCGCACAGGAAGTGAGAGATAGATGGCACAGAGAGAGGGCACAGAGAGAGACAGTGGTTACAGAGAGAAAGGGCAGAGACAGAGTGCACAGAGAGCGCACAGGGAGAGAGAGACAGACGGCACAGAGAGAGACAGAGGGCACAGAGAGAAACAGAGTGCACAGAGAGAGGGCAGAGAGAGAGAGTGAAAGACAGAGGGCACAGAGAGAGCGGGCAGAGACAGGTGTCTCAGAGAGCATACAGAATGGGCACACAGAGAGAGAGAATGAGGGTGCAGAGAGAGAGACAGAGGGCACAGAGAGAGATGGCACAAAATGAGAGGGCAGAGACAGATGGAGCAGAGAGGGCACAGAGAGAGATAGAGGGCACAGAGAAAGGACAGAGACAGAGGGCACAGAGAGAGACAGAAGGCACAGTGAAAGGGCGCAGAGAGAGAGAGATGGCAGAAGCAGAGGGCACAGAGAGAGAACAGGCAGAGAGAGAGAGGGCACATAGAAAAATAGAGGGCATAGAGAAAGATCAGAGACAGAGGGCACAGAGAGAGACAGAGGGAACAGAGAGAGGGCACACAGAGTGAACAGAGAGGGCACATAGAGCACATGATACCATAATTTGACTGGCAAGTTACTGGTTGACATATAAGATTCTTAGAAATGGAACAGTACAGAGGTTACATCATGCCTATTTGTGTCAAAGTGCATCGTAGTAGCTGTTTAAAGATAATAAACAATGGGGCAGCCATTTTGGATGTACAATATATATCTATTTCAATATGTCAATTATTCAAGAAAATCCTATATTTTTTTCTAAATTGCAAGTTTTTGCAGGAAAAGGATTCAGACTGATTTCTTTATCTCCCTTTTATATGGATCCAACCCAAATAGAGATCTTTCAAATTAGTATGGCTAATGTAATTCTTTGATCATTTTAAATGGTAGATTAATTTGTACAGCTTCACATTAAAACTTCACTGATAAAAACACACAAGACTCATTAGCATGGCTTTGGAATATTAATATTTACAGCTAAATTCAATCGAAAAGAAGAATAAATGTAATGTGTGCAGTAAGAAAAAACTTGTGGTTTGTCCAGAGCAAA
This sequence comes from Discoglossus pictus, assembly GCA_027410445.1. Lineage (NCBI taxonomy): Eukaryota > Metazoa > Chordata > Amphibia > Anura > Alytidae > Discoglossus > Discoglossus pictus. Next base: position 36,006,442 of record CM050172.1, on the reverse strand, counting down.
AAAAAGTAGGTTGCCCATATTCTCTGAGTTTAATAATAATTTAAACAGTAAGCGATATCCAAAACATCAATGCCTAAGAAGTACTTTGAGCACCAGTTAAAGACTTTTGGTAGCTGATTTCCTATGAGAAAATCAAAGAGTAGAGCACCGACTAAAGGTCATGGGGTATTATGGCCATTTGATGGTGCACTAACAGAAACAACAGATATGATAAAAAAATTGTTTTATAAATGGTCACTAATGTGAGTAACCGCTATATATTATTGCCTCATACAAATTAGTTCAGCTCTATAAAACGTGCATGCTGATGATACTAGTATTTTCACTCAAATGATTGCTTCATCACATATATAGTTGTGAGCATACGAGACGTTGCTCACGCTTGCCAGCAACTGGGACCCTCGCAAAATTTATGACGTAACGCAAAGAAAATACGAGACACGTTACGACCCATTACGACCTCGCAAAAATCGTCCGCAACACGTGCACATCAAAACATGAGAAACACAACAAATACACACAACAAATACATAAAAAGCTTACTTACAGGAAGAGGGAGCATCCAGGACCTCGAAAACTAAAGTTACACCTCAATTTAAGTCAAATTAAAAGAGTTTAGACACTACAAAATTCTCTAAGCGGGAGAAAAAATGGCCGCCGAAAAAAACGAAAGCGAGGCTACAGCAGTCTAAAGACGCAAAACACCACCAAACACCTACGTATTTGCCGAAAAACACCTACGAGATTAAAAAACAAGGACGCAACCCGTGCAACCCCCAAAAACATTACAAACACAACAAATACAAACAACAAACACATAAAAAGGTTTCTCACAGCAAGGGGGGCACCGAGGACCTCTGCTAGTGAAGTTACACCCCCATTTAACCACAAGAGTTTAGAGACCCGAAAATCCCGCAAAACACTACCATAAACACGCAAAACACCACCAAACAGCTACGGATATTCCGAAAAAGCCCACCAAACAGCTACGGATATTCCGAAAAAGCCCACCAAACAGCTACGGATATTCCGAAAAAGCCCACCAAACAGCTACGGATATTCCGAAAAAGCCCACCAAACAGCTACGGATATTCCGAAAAAGCCCACCAAACAGCTACGGATATTCCGAAAAAGCCCACCAAACAGCTACGGATATTCCCGAAAAACTTACACGACATAGAAAACGAACGACGCTACATCAGCCACATTATATACACCAAACACCATTAGCTCACTTACAATTTCATTGCCTTCATTTTTTGACGGGCAATTCGCTAGTATCATATATTATCATTGATAAAAAATAGGTTTATAGATAACTTGGTTGGGTAACAACTATATATACCTTACCATAAAAGCCCTCTTCTCCTGGTCTGTCTGGAAGCATCCATGTCCAAACTTAGAGGTTGTGTCAATGAACTTGAGCTCAATGGTCTCCAGTGCACGGCGACTGGTGTGGACCAGCAAAGACTGAAGAAAAGGAAAATAGTTATATTATATACTCATCAATATATTGCTCAATGAAATTGTAAAAATATATATTATAAACATTGCTGTTATTGAGGATATGACTAGGAGTGAGAGACAGGATGGTGAGTGAGATGCACTGACGTGCCAAAAGGCTGTATTATCCACTGGGGCGGGATCTACGCCAATCGGTACATATTGTATAAGAAGAAAAAACAGAAACAGAACCTATGGTGTGTGTTTTATATGTTAGATGCCTAGATTATAAGCTATTTTGAAAATATGCTTTTTAGTGAATATGTGAAGCTATGAAAACAAGGAGAAGGTCTGTCAGAGAAAGTCAAGGACTTCTACAGAGTAGGTGCAATCCGAGAATGGTCCTGTAGACTGGATGATAGGAGGTAATATGAGTGGAGGAAAGAGCAGAGATAAGGAGGCAGTTGGTGGAGTGTTTGGAGACAAGGGTAGATATATAAGATGCAATGTTATTAACAGCTTTTTAGGTTAAATCTATGATTTTAGATTTTAATCTGACTGACTGACAGATAGAAAGAGAAAAGAGTATAGTAGATAAGCTTGTAAGAGCCATTCATGATTGTTTGGGGCAGTAATAGACAATGGTTGGAAAGACCAACAAGGAATATTAATATTAGTATAATTCTAATGACTGATGTTTGAATATTTATTATGATTCTATATATGTTCTAATTTTTACGAGTCCTCTATTGAAGTATAAAAAACGTATATTTCTGCTAAAATCCTATTATAGTCGCTCTCACCTTTCTGAGAGTTAGTACCCGCTTCTTTGTTCCCACAACACATCCCTTTAGCATTACATAGTCATTGTTCACTTGGCCATAGTGTGGGAATCCTCCCTGAAAATGGAGAGACAATGAGGAAAATAAGAGAAGAACTTGGAACAAACTGAAAAAGAAAATAGTACAATATAATTGATTGTCTATTGGGATAATCCATTTGCAGTGTCTCTGTCTTTGCTTCTTTCCTTCCTCCTAGTGTGTCATAATCTGCTTCACTGTTTCTGTGTTGGGGTGTGCAGCACTGCTTTGCGTCAGAACAGTGCAAATAGTGAGTAAGGAGCTTTGGGAATGAGCACTTATCTACTATTTGCCCTGTTCTGAAGCAAAACAATGTCGCCTACCCCAAATGTAAACAAAGCATTAGATTATGATGCACTAGGAGCACATAGAATGAAAAAGGCAGAAACTCTAAAAAATATCCCTAAAAGTGAAGCAAATAACAATAAAAAAAGCAAGTAAATATTTAAAAAATTGGATGGAAATGGGGGATTCATTAGGGATAACAAGACCCATGCATATCACCATTTTTGGTAAACAAGCTTGGAATCTGTTTTTATTTAAAAGGATTGTTTGGTATTTAGCATGTAACTTAATACATTAAACTTATTTTTACAATTTAACTTTGTATTCTGTATTTTAAAAACAGAATTTGTTGAAAACTTTAGAAGTAAAAAAAATGGCAGCCGTTCTACTTCAAGCTCTGCCCATTAACTTCCTGTTTCTATACAAGAGCAGTGCTGTCCTCAATGGATTGTGGCAGAAGGGAAAAAAAGTAATTGATTGGCAATGATAATCAAGTTATTAATCAGCAAGCAAAGTAAATGTACTTACTTTTACATTTTTTAAGTTGAAATTAAATGGTAAAATACATTTAGAATAATTAATAAATTAATTTACAGGCCTAGAAAATAAAACCCAAAGAAAGTTCTACAACTCTCTCTATAACAATTGTACGCTTTCATATAAGAATAAGTTGTGTTTAGGCGAAACGTACCCTTCGTTCCTATAGTTTAGGTTTGTCTTGTGAATTGAATGTTGTCTTGTAGACATCATTGGTTGGTCCAGAGTGGAGTTGAACATATTATTACCGTATTATTATTACTCTTTAGTTACAAAAGTACAATCAAGTAGAGTTGGTACAATAGGCAGATTACAACCGTACAATAAATTATAAGGTTTGCAGAAATACAAACACAATGCAACAGACAATTTAGTGAAAGTTTTTGGTCCCTATTCCTAAGAGCTTACAATCTAGAAGGTAAGATATGGTGTTAGGCAGGATACTATTATGCAGAGAAGATCACTCTGGCCCATTGACAACTATTGTTTCTCACCATTGGCGTGATGGACTTGTCTGTGATGTCATACTGGGTTGATGCATTGTTCTTGACAAGTTTACCATCCTGCATATGAATTCCTTGGCCGATACGATAAATCTGTAAGAAAAACATCAAATACATTTAATAAGAGTGACTGACTAGCTTTCCAAGCAATGTTTGGCTCATATTGGTATGGACATATTTATCAACAGATTTTTTCATTGAATGGACAAAGATATTATTCATTTTCTTCTATATATATGGCATTATTACAATTGACTATTAAAAAAAAAAATATTTTGTGGCAAAAAACTAAAATGCAATTAAGAATGTTTGTGATGTAATACTATTCACATCCATCGTTATGTCTCCTTGTAAGCTGTTCTGTTGATTGCACATGCTCAGACACAGCAGTATAATCACTAAGAACACTGGAATGCCACTAAGGATTTGAGCATGTGTGCCCCCACTAATTGTTACCAAGAACAGATAACATAGAGTAGCAGGGGAGGTTTTCTTGTGAATAAAATGACATTACATAAAATCTTACATTGAATATGAGATTTATGCCAATACATTATATAGCTGACCCATAAAAGTGATACACATTCTCTCTATAGTGCTGCATAATATAGTTTTTACAGTTCAACATTACACCAGTTTACTCTGATTGAAGCAGCTATCCATAGTTAAGCCTTGTGCTTCTTACTAAGTATGAGATTGAAATAACTATTAATCACCTTTTTGTTGATCTCAGTACGGTGGTGGTAGCCTTTTTGTCCAGCACGGGCAATGGTATATGCAACTCTGGCCGGGTGCCAGGCTCCTATACAGGCCACTTTCCGCAGACCCTTGTGTGTTTTACGTGGCAACTTCTTAGTGTGCCACCGTGATGTGACACCTTAAACAAGAACACAATAATACTGAAATGAGATATTTGTTTTACGGTATAAGTCTTATCTATGTAATATTATTCCTGCTTTATTTGTACCATACACTCTGTGTATATTCCTTTTATGGAAGATGTGCTAGATAATAATTTCAGTCCATACATGGCTCACTGTATACTTTCCCATATGCTGGTGTAGTGTATATTATTTTAGTTAATGAACACAATATGTATTGTAGAAAACTAATCTTCTCTTGATATAATAATATACAGTCAAGTCCCAACTACAGTCCACTACTACTACCAGGCACAGATTTCAAGGATACCTCTTAGCACCTGAGCTATCCCCACCTCTCCTAGCAAGTGTTTCCAACTGCCTCTCAAGCATATGCTCCTGGATGTCAACCCATCATCTCAAATTCAACATGTCTAAGACTGAACTCCTAATCTTCCCACCCTCTACTACAACGTCAATTCCTCACATCTCTCTCACTGTCAACAACGCCATCCTCACTCCCACCTCCCAAGCCAGTTGTCTTCAGGTTCTATTGGACCCTACCCTGCCCTTACATACAGTCACTAACAAAATCTTGTCTTTTCAATTTAAAAAAACATTTCCAAAATACGTCACTATCTTACACAAGACACAACTAAGATTCTAATACATTCCCTCATAATTTCTCATCTTGACTACTGCAACTCGCTTCCTGCTGGCTTGCCCACCACCCATCTACCCCCACTCCAATCCATAATGAACACCTCCACTAGACCTTCTTCTTAAAGCCTCTCTCATCACCTCCTCTCACTTCCGCCTTCTGGACTTTTCTCTTATTGCCCCTATTCTTTGGAAATATTTGCCTTGTTCCACTAGACTATCCTCCTTCTTTAAAACCTCACTAAAAACACACGTTTAAAGAAGCCTTAACATCCACAATGCATCTTTCACCCTCCTGTACCACACAGAAACCCTTCAGATTGTAAGTCTGAGAGTTTTCAATCTTGCATGGTGCTTGGGGAAAGCACATTGGACACTTGATTCTAAGCTTAAAGACAGGACCCTCCATTTTTTGCAATGTGTTAATATTGTTTTGCTCTGAACACAATCAATGTATAGCGCTACGGAATATGTTGGCGCGTTACAAATAAATAATAATAATAATAATACGCCTTCTTGAGCCCAGATCTATCAATGTAAATCAGTGGTTGTGAATCCTTTGGATGCCATGTACAAGATTTTGAGATATTTACCATTTCTTGTATCTTTGTTCCTACTTGAGTAAAGGACAAATAAATATCCATCTTTTTTTACCTCATTCTTCTTCTCTCTTTCTCACCCACACTATATCTATTTTTCTCACTCCAGTCCTCATGCTTCTTTTACAAAGTCAAGACCCACTTAATGCCCATCTAGAAACTGGTCAGTCCCCTGAGCACACTGGGATCTACAAAGGAAGAACCCCTAAACATGGACAACATTTACCTTTATTTCCCTATCGGATACTCTCCTCAGATCAGGAAGCCCTGAGATTCTCATCGTCCAACATGAGTGGGGTTGAAAACAATAATTACTGGGGCACAGATCCCCAGTAGACACAGCCCCATAGCAATAATCCATGACTATATAGTCAGAAACCATTTAGGACCTCATGGGCAGATCCATTAAAACCTGTACTGAATTTATTTTCTTCACATACTGATTTTGTTGCTAATCAGTTATTAAATAAATAAATGTAACCCTACTGTATAACTGCTACAGTTGTTTCTTAATATACAAAAGATTTTGTGTCTGACTCTGGCTAACGATTGATTAGTGTAATGGGCACCTTTCATTCCTTTTCCTTTGGTGACTCCGATGATATCAATCATCTCATTCTGGCAAAAGACAGATTGTACTGAAATCTGCTTCTCCAGCTTCTCACGAGCCCAGTCCACTTTTTCTGCTATGGTGCCACCATTGAGCTGGATCTCCATCATATGAGCTTTCTTCTGACGCAAAGGTAGAAGTTTCATCTGGATGGGATGGACAATCAGTAAACCAATGCCAGAAGAAAGGAAATTAAAACATTGAACCGGAAATGGTCAATACAAGTCCACTCTTCTGGCCTCCTACCATGAGTGTTCTCACCTGAGTATGCACAATGACCCTGATTATCTTGCAGTACTTCTTCATTGATGCAAAGTCTTTCTCCAGCTGTTTCTTGCCTTCTTCATCTTGCCATTTCTTACAGTATTTGGTAAAAGATTTCTTCTTGCTCTTGTACCTGGAACATAAAGTGAAGATTGACTGAATTTTGAAAATATGCCAAACAATACTGACCTTTATAAGCTTCGAACTAAGCAAAGTTGAAGTGATTTAGACGGGAGGTTTTTGGAAAGTTGAAAATATTCCAAAGTGAACCCCAGACACGGGATCCAGATGCACTAAAAAGGAAGTGTTGAAGAGCCTTTCCATTGTTACGTTATTCTATATGTACTAACATTTGACTTTGTCAGGACACAAGCTGACCCAAGATAGATTTTTGACATACTAGTCCCAAGTCAATAAGCAGTATTAGCCCAATTATGTCAGCTGTCAAGCTTGCCACTCTCCCTCCTTCCATCCCTGAAAGTATGTGTTGATATTTGAGGTGGGTGGGAAGCAAGCTGTTATTTCCCATATAGCTTCTAGCATTGGATTCAGCACCATATGACTCTGTGGACCAGGGGTCTCCAAACTCGGTCCTGGAGGACCGCAAACAGGCCTGGATTTGAGGATTTCCTTTCTCTGCACATGTCAGTCAATCAGGATGACTGAAGAAGCAATAGTCTCACCTGCTTGCAGCAAGGATATCCATAAATCCAGGCCTGGGTGCGGCCCTCCAGGAACCAGTTTGGAGACCCCTGGTGTGGACCAATAGGAAAGCACTTGTTGTGCTGTGATTGCTTTAGAAAATGCAGTATGGAGGATCACCATAACACAGCATGGCCAACTGCTTCCTATTGACCACATATTCATGTCTTGCTGGCTTCAGCAATTCCACATAACATAGATGATCATTCACAGGTGTTTCACAGCTTGCTGTCCAGACACTCTGAGAAATGGAAGGAGGTAGATCTCCTTGAAGAAGTATGAGACAAAAAAGGAATAATTCATAATTTAATATAAACATTGTAAAATAGCTTTCATTATTCTAGATGCATGCTTTACCACTACAGTTTAAACTTATCCAAAGACAACATTGTGAGTCAGTACTGTATTAATTGAGAGCAAAGTGGGCAAGGAAGCAAAGATGAATTACACTGAGTGGGCACATACATCTAAATCGGATTAGGGCATCAGAAATGTGAATTACATTAGTGAGTGGATCTGCCCACTGCCCATCTATGGATATAGCTTATCCTATGATTTATCTATTCATACATTTTAATTGAATTACAAATAGTGTTTAGTAGAAATGTTGATTATTCTAACATTTTGAAGCTGGATCATTGTCACTGCTTCTATCATGTCAAATGGAAACATTGGTTTCTTGCAACCCTCTCAATTGTATCATAATAGTCTTCGGCCTCTTTCACTGGATAGATCCCAAAAATCCAATCAAATTGTGGATTTGGATTTTATGGACCTATATTTTGGTTTTACTTTTTATGCATGAAGTTTTGGTTTCACTTTGGGAGTTCTCTGGTGGAATATGCAATTATTTAGCTGGAGCATGATTATTCATACCATCTGACTTTTTATAAGTCTGTGGGCCGTACACCCTTGGTAAGTGTAATGGACCTCTTACCAGTTCTTGTAGAAGCGCCTTCTGCACTCATCACTTATATGTTCAGCAAAGATGGTCTTCAAGCTTCGTAGGCCGCGTGGCGTCTCCACATATCCTACAAGCCCCACCACAACCATTGGTGGTGTCTCGATGATCGTCACAGCTTCCACCCCCTCGCGTTTAGAAACCTCTGAGTGAGAATCAAACAGACTCAGTAGATTTCTTAGCAAGTGGATATATTGTAATACAAGGAATCATTTGGAATCCATTTACTGACAAGAGGTCAAATATCACTCACTGATAAAATCATAGCAACAGAAGGGTGAAGTATATGTTTTTGTCCTTAAATTGACACAGAAAAATATATTTTTGTAATACAGGTCACGAAAAATAACTTTTTACATTTGAATTACGGTATATAAAATCGAACAAAGAGGGGATGGATGATGAATCATGTTCAGACAGTCTATCAACCTCAAGCTATGGCTAATATCTGTCATTAAGGGTCACTTACTTAGTCCTGATCTGTGGATCTCTCTCAATATGTGGGTCATCCCAGCTTTATAGCCCAAAAAGGCTGTCAGGTGAACAGGTTTACTAGGATCATCCTTGGGCCAAGTCTTCACCTTGCCCTTGTGACGATGGCTACGCTTATGGGGAAGGAACCCCAGGTGTCCATGCCGAGGGGCAGAGAACTTCCGATGAGACTAAAGTAGACAAAACATAAAAGTAAAAAAACAACCAAATCTCAAGTCGAAATCTAAAAAACTAGTTATTTTCAGTACAGTTTGTTCCTTTCATTTCCAAGGTTTAATGAATAATTCAGTGATAGTACCACTTTGATCATCTGTCTCAAGTCAACTCCAACCATGACACTTCTATCTTTATGCCTTATATTCTAAGGGCTATGCTTGACACTGTAAACATCTCTGTGAAAACCTGAATATACATTTTTATACTTACATGTCAGCCCCAAAAATGGATATATTTATGACATATATACATAAGCAGAGCAGGTATTCAGTTCAGTATATTTAGAGAATAAGGAAAGGACATTAGTGGAGTGCAAAATAACATTAGCCCGCTATATTGGCCATGAGCTTAAAATTATTTTAGAGAAAATATTATTAAATATAATATAATTTTATTGTGTCATAGGCTAGAAACTGAGGTTGAGGAGTATCCTACAGGGATTTGCTCTTATTCTCAGGCTGATGTCAAATGATTATTCATACTGGCAGCTTTCAACAAAATTCAATAGATACTGAAGACCATGCTCTTCACGCAGGCCTTCTAAAAAGTCATAAGTCTCAAGTGTTTTGAGTCCCTTTTGGGAAAAGAGCGCTATATAAATGTTTTATTATTAATATTATTATAAAGCTATGAATTATCACCTTTTCTTAATTTCACTATGCTTGCTGCTAGGTGGCTAGTTGGTATTGATTGTGTAGCGTGGCCCCACCAGTCGGACCCAGATCCAGCTGGAGCTGTAAAATGATCCATCTGGCAGGTCTCTGCCTCTCTGAGATCACCTCTTATATATATATATTTATCCCTCTGTCACGCATGATATTTATATAAACAGTACAACCCCCCTGAATACAGCCATCTCACCACCAGCAGGAGGGCCAGGAGAGTCTTTTATATTTTAACTAAAAATGATAATTTTCTTAGATCATTGCTGTATTTTAGGTTCAGTGCAAAGTAATATTTGGGATACATATTATAATTTCAATGCAAATAATAACAGGTTTTCATGATTTATTTTTCTAGACAAACATGGTAGAAAAAAGGAGTTAATGGGGAACTGTAACCCTCCAGCACTTTACACTCCTCTACAGGAAGATAAAGAACTTTGCAATATACTTTGGTTACAATTAATACAGTTTTCTTAGTGAAATCGTACTTCTAAAAAGCAATTATTTATATTGTTATTTTGCTGATCTATCTAAATATTCCTTTCTACCCTTATTGGAAAAGTGAGATAAAATGATTGTGTCCTGTTTATATTTTAAAATGTATTTTTATGCATAGGGATAATTGTCAGTTTGGACTGATCTGTATCCTTTTATCACACTCTGCCACCAACAATATGATACAAATTGATTTAAATATTTATCTCATCTGGGACCCTGCCAGCCAATGAGCAGAAATACGGCTGTATGAGTCATACTTGAAATACAATGAAATCTATGGAAGTACTTGTGCTCTGTGCACTTCCTGTTAATTGGAAATAAGTTTAAACAGATTTACTTAATATTTTTCATGCAAAACACAACTTTAATGTTTAAATATGCTCTTCTAAATGCATGAAAAAATAATTGAGTTCTATGCGTGGCTGGATTACCCATTAGGCCAACTAGGCAGCTGCCCAGGGGCGCTTCCCTGTAAGGGGTGCCACTATTTAAAACATTTTTAAAAAAATGGTTCCTAGCCTAAAAAAAAATAAATGCTGCAGTTTATAGACTGATTACAAGGGGGTAACCACCTAGAACCAGAGAGTTACACGCACGAAAAAGGCAAAAATGCATCCGTGCATACCTTGCAAACTCACTCATAGTGGCTTCTCCACTTTACTGCCTAGGGGCTCCAAAAAGGTAGATCCAGCACTGGTTCTATGTAAGCTTTTTAGGTAGATTGAATGAGCAGGCTAGATGGGCTCACTGCTTCCTATTTATTTTTTTATTTATTATTAATAAAACAACTTCCAGTTTATCAATCAAGGTTGAATTTGCTGAATCATTCCAGCTTTCATATAATACCCTGTGCTTTAAATACTTATATTTGCATTGTATCTGTAACTAAAAGAGTAGATTTTATTTTTAAATGTCAGTTTTCCTTATGAAATTCCACATGGCTACCTGTTTTTTGCTGGAAAATTGTTCACAAGTCCCAAAACCCCAAAATATTTATCATAGAACCAAACAACATCACGCCATCAGCCCAAATCACTCTACATCATAATTCTTCTAAAGAAGACACATCCCATGTCAAGACCCTTCTGTTTTTTTTTCTTGTGGAACCCCTGACCCCACCAAATTGAACCACAGGATTGGATAGCCCTGTTGCACCCCCCTCCTTGTCCTGGAAACTATTATCTAACTGACAAACAACGTAATTATTAATTAATATGCAAGCATTTGGACAGAAAAAAATTAGGAGATTGCAGACATTGCCCCCTTATCTTACTGAGCATGCTCCAAGTTATCTGCTCTGCATAAATAATGTATTATGTTGAATTGTTTGTTGTTAGTCAGCAGTGCTCAGGACAAGGAGAGAGATGTGGGAGGAGTTCAGCAGCTGCCATCATAGAGGGAATTGTGTTTTTAAATGATATTTTCTTTTTTTGCTGCTGTTTGCACATGTATTTTTAATGATGAGTTAAAATAGATCTAATGGGAAAAGTGCTTACACTGGCCATTTAATGTGTTTTATCTATGTATATTATCAAATAAATGGTGAACAGGGAAATCTGTATCTAACTCCACTCCTATGTTATAAAATGGAAATGTATATTAGTGAAGTACAAATAAACAAGCTCCATAGAAAATATAAAAAATGGCATTTAAATTGCCTTTGCTTTTTTTTTTTACTTTACATTTTTTAATTGTATTTGGAATATATTTATCAAATAGGGAGTTATTTGGTATTAAGTAATGTTAAAGGACCACTGTAGTTCAAGAAAAAATACACTTGTTTGTGAAGCATGCAACATAATAGCATTAGCAGCTGTGTAAGCCATGGACATAAAACATTTTGAAGGAAACTTAACTTTTAAAGACCCTGTTTATGAAAAGAGGATTCTAATTGTGTCTGGTTCATTACTTCCCGAGAGCTGGATCATGAGTGTGTATTTTTTATCTATGAGGGAGGAGGGAACAAGGCGAGATCGAGAGGCTTTGTTGGATAATTGGATCAGACTGACATTGACACCCCTCATAGGCCCAGAAGCAGGCTGCTTCCATCAATAAACTTAAGTATAGCTCACCAGAAATGTAAATGCCCCTCTCACATATACAATTTTCACTAATGTATCATGGATGCCTTCATGGTTTAGTGGAGGCGTCAGCATTTATATTTTTCAAATTAAAAACTAGTTTCATGACTTCTCAGCTTAATTATGCTCTTATTCAGGCTCAAATTTCTCAAACACATACAGTGGTCCCTTATACACAATTTATTGTTTTATTTTTATTTTGTAACATTCAAGAACATAGAGAAAGTCACTCAATTTAATATTCAAAGGTAGTTTAGTTAGATCTATAAAATTAGATCATTTTATGAAGACGTATAAGGGTCGCTCAGAGCAAATATAATAAATCGAACAGAGGAACACATCTTAGACTCCTTGCTGAAATATCATTAATTGGTCTAAAACATTGAGCCCAAAATCTTGATTTTATGGCAGCTCTATGAAATATGTGCCAACATGCCTCAAATAACAAAATACCAGACATTAATCAGCTTAGAGCACTGATCCCATGTATTTAAACTATGTGAATTAATTAAATTAAAAGCTGCTCTATTCTAGGTATGATGCATTCATTTTAAAGGATAGAGTTCCAGGGAAAAGTGCTTGAGTGGAGTCAAGTGGTTGGAAGTGGAGTTTAATTGGTGTAAAGAGTTATGTGATATTAATAGACCCTAAAAACATAAACATTATGAGATTAAAATAACAGATTTTAGACATTACAAGTAAAATCAGCAAATGCCTTGTGTGCACAGAACATATCCTGGTATGAAAACCCTATTGGCTGACTCATACAACTAGGTGACTGTTCATTGGCTGACAGGGACAAGCTCTCAAGTTCAGTTATACATTTACAGCAGTTTATTCAGAAGGACCTTCATTTAAAAAAAATGAAACACTGCAAACTATTATCAAACACACTCTTTCAGCTGCAACAAAGATACTTTCTATGTCCTGTAAGCGGGGGTTATTAAAAAAAATAAGATTATCCCAAAAATGGGTTAAGGTATCAAAAAGCAAAATTACATACGAAGTTGGGCGATAGTAAGTACACTTTTTTTATGTTAAAAACTGAACTAAAAACAAGTAAAGTAGCTATTTTATGTTGTAATAAAATAAACAGTGGGGCGGCGGTTCTCAACATACAATCCTAGGACCAGTGCTGGTCCCTGAGATCTTATCTGCTGTTCCTCAGGAACAAGAAGGGATGAGATGAATCTATCACTTTAAATAATGCAAGACCATTAGTCACAATTATTGATAGATTACTGAAGAACTTATCGGCAGATAAATAGTCCTCAATTGAAATCAGTCAAAAACTAGTTGAACATTTAGGGCCTCATTCTATTATCGTCCGTAGGAGATGCGGGGCCGCAAAGACCGGCCGCAAGCTATTCTGGTATTCTATTCCCCTCCGGCGGGGATTCCGGTAGGCTTGCGGCCGGCGCCTTGCTATCCCTTGAATTTCGGCCGCAAGAAAAGCCCGGTTGCTATTCTATTGCTCCGGTAACCATCTCTGCAAGGCTAAAACCAAGCCGCAGCTTACTTGCAGGAAAAAGGTCCCGCTAGCACCAATTAAGCACATTATAAAGCCCAAATAAAGGCATCCTGCACTCTGAGGAGACTAAAAAGTGATTGTAGGTGTTAGCAAAAATAGCACAACATTCCCCTACACTCAAATCCGTAAAAAACATATTTTTGAATTTATGTCAAAAATCCATGTAAAAAGTCCACAGGGCTTGGAGCACCTCAGACCCGGCCACGCTGCGGCCGGAAAATAAACAGTTAATGTAAACTCGGATTTGGGCTGATGTGCAAGCTTGAGAGTGGGTTACTATTAATCCTCATGTCCCCCAATATGATCCCTAGCATTTACAGAGCTGTACAGTGCAGGCTTGAATTTATTTTTGACTTTAAAGATTTCTGAGCTTACGGCCGGTTGCAAGATATGCGGCCGGCCGTAAGGGGAGATCCTTGCGGGGCCGTTTAATAGAATTGCGAGGTAACGGAACCCCCGCAAGGAATCGCAGCCTTACGGCCGATTTACGGCCGATAATAGAATGAGGCCCTATGGATGCCACGTGTAGTATAAATATTATGGATGCCAGTGGTGGCCTACATAAGCATTGACGGTAACCAGTTGGTCCCCAGATCAAAAACGCTGAGAGACACTGGCAAAGGGTTACAATTCAGGAAGAAAAATGTGGAATTAGTAACTCCATTTCTTATGTTATACTATAGAGCCTATCAATGAAAATGGATAAAATAGTAGTGGAAATGGAATTCTTAATTTCTTATATATTACCCCATTTATTTACCCATAGTTTTAACCCAATTGTCAAATAACTTCTCATCTTCCCCTCAATTCTTTGGACACAAACTGGTTAATATTAACCCTACAATGCCTGATCATTTTCCAAGCTTAGTGTTAATAGCCACAAGTGGACAGACACAGACATACAGACCATAGGACTTGTCCCGAGCCTGGTTGTTGACAGAAAGAGGATTTTGCCAAGTGCTGATCCACTCTGATACTTAAGATGTGGGAGACGTAAATTTAGCTGCTGGCTTCATTGGCTTCTATATTCATTTCAAACACTGGGGGGGATCTGGGAACTTGTGATATAAATCAGGACGTCCTATGGGGGAAGGTCAGTTGTCAGAGATATCATTAACTCCCTGGGTGACAGTAACCCAGAAAGGTGCCCACAATAGTGCCATGTATACAGAGGCTGCTATTGTGCTGGGTTAGACATAGCCTGGCTCTTACCTACTTACTGTTTTTAGAATAAATAGCTCATGGGAAATTCTCAATTCTGATCCTTTAAAGAGACTGACACAGGAAATAGTAATACTATATACAAATAGAGTGTGACTAAAACCACATAACATAGGGTATTACTGGCTAGAAATAGGGTAATTGTGTTTTATAAAATGGTAAATAGCCCAATGTAAAATAATGTGGAATATTTATTAAACTGGTTTAACAAGGCTCATAGGCACAAGAAAAGCGTACTGCAAACTACAAATGTAAATCATTTATTGTCATTAGCAAAAAAAGTGAATATATTTCCTGAAATGTTACTGTAAAAAGATACCTATGAGGAGGTAATTCAAAAAAGATACCTATGTCATGATAACTATAATAAGATACCTGTGTGGGGATAACTGTAACAAGATACCTATATGGTGGTTATTATAATTAGACTAGAGAATAGCCCGTCAAAAAATGACGGCAATTAAATTGTAAGTGAGCTAAGGGCGTTTGGTGTAAATAATGATGTAGCGTCGTTCACTTTCTATGTCGTGCGACTTTTTCAGAATATCTGTAACTGTTTGGTGGGCTTTTTCGGAATATCCGTAGCTGTTTGGTGGTGTTTTGCGTGTTTATGGTAGTATTTTGCGTGCTTAGGGACCTTTAGCCTCATTTTCGTTTTGTTCGGCGGCCATTTTTTCTCTTGCTTAGGTGATTTTCGTGTGTCTGAACTCCGAAATGTGTGCTTAAATAAAGGTGTAACTTCACTTGCAGAGGTCCTCGGTGCCCCCCCTTGCTGTGAGTAACCTTTTTATGTGTTTGTTGTTTGTATTTATGGTGTTTGTAATGTTTTTGGGGTTGCGCGGGTTGCGTCCTTGTTTTTTAATCTCGTACGTGTTTTTTTGGCAAATATGTAGGTGTTTGGTGGTGTTTTGCGTCTTTAGAGTGCTGTAGCCTCGTTTTCGTTTTTTTTCGGCGGCCATTTTTTCTCTCGCTTAGAGAATTTTTTAGTGTCTAAACTCTTTTAATTTCACTTAAATTGAGGTGTAACTTTAGTTTTCGAGGTCCTGGATGCTCCCTCTTCCTGTAAGTAAGCTTTTTATGTATTTGTTGTGTGTATTTGTTGTATTTTTCATGTTTTGATGTGCGCGTGTTGCGGCCAATTTTTGCGAGGCCGTAATGGGTCGTAAAGTGTCTCGTATTTTCTTTTCATTACGACATAAATTTTGCAAGGGTTGCAGTTGCTGGCAAGGAGTGCCTTTGGCGCTCCTTGCCAGCAACTGCGACCCGCGTAAATTTTGCGAGGGTCACAGTTGCAGGCAAGGAGTGCCTTCGGCGCTCTTTGCCAGCAACTGCGACCCTCGCTTCGCGAGGACCGCTCACAACTATATATGTGATGCCCATATGACAATAATTATAATAAGATACACATGTAGTGCTACTGGTATAGCAAGTGTTGCTGAATGGCACTGCTGATAATGAGCGATCAGTATCTGGGATTACCTTTCAAGATTTTATTAAGTGACACTTGCTGATAAGAGACTGAACCAGATTTCTGGCATTAGATTTACTTTTCCATAATTTAAACAACATATATATTTTTTCTATTACTTTTTTTATTATTTCCAAATGCCCCTGCACCTCCTGGCCCACCCCACTGGCCTGGGCCCCATCAGTCTCATTAGCTCATGTATTCTATGCCTCCCCTGCTGACGTGTCTTGTCTCTGGGGCAGGGAATCCCAAATGATGATGTAGTTCGGGATTCCCTGACACGGCCAGAAGACGTGCAGCCAGAGAAAGAATAGAAGTACAGGAGCTAGTGCAGCTGAGAGGCTGGTGTGGTGGAGGCCAGGGTGGGGGGCCCCCAGGGGCATTTGGAAATAAAAAAAAGAAAGAAACAAATATTTTTGACAGCATTGGGGCCCCCAAGAGCAGTGCCCCGGTTCATTGTCTGTAATTCCGCCTCTGAATCTCTATACCATAAGACATTGAGAACACAGTATTGATCTAACAACCTCCCTAGGATGACAATTGGTATACCATAGAAGAGTATTTCTATTTGTATCCTTAGTGTAAATATCAGTACTAAGTTGGCCATTATCTAAATAATCAACTGTATCAAAAAACTTAATTGAATGCCCATCACAAGTCATGGTAAACTTAAAATGTCTTGTGGCATTGTCTAGTTGTTCTTTAAATTGTAGGATCTATCATAGTAACCACTCCAAAACATAACCACATCATCAATGTGGCACCACCACATGGTGGCATGTTGTTTAAAATACTGATTCTAATAAACAATATTTTGTTCAAATAAACCCATATATAGGGCAGCATAGGACGATTCTACATTAGAGACCATGGCTGACCCTCTACATTGGACATAGAAGTTCTCACCGAATAAATAACTGAAATGCAAAATGATTTTCAAGAAATCCAGCAAGTTCATCAGTATACGACTCATCTTTTTTAATAAAATAATCTACAGCCTCAATACCACCCTCATGTGGATTACATGTATATAGACTATTAATATACTTACATATTCCCATTCCAGATTTTTTATATAACAAATCTGTTGTATCAAATAGAAACAATGGCAAATTATTTTACTAATGGATTCAGGATCTTATCCAAAAAGATAGCCAATGGATAAAAAACTGAATGCATACCAGCTACAATCGGACAATGGAGTATATAGATCTTTATGAATTTTGAGCAAGATATATATATATATATATATATTACTGGGATTATAGTTTTTTTTTAAAAAAAAGATGTAAATATGTATCTATAATACCCTCCTCCAAAGCTTTATCCAAGGTGTCTTTAATTAACCCTATACATCTTCCAAATAATTTCTTAAAAATGTTCATAGACATCATTGAAATGTATTTGGACCTGTATTTCTTGAATATAAGAACTATAGCCATACCATTATCTGCTGGCTGTATTATTAGTTGGGAATCAGTTATTAAATCTTCTCTGTCTTAGCCATTTCGGGTTACAGACATATACAGGTTTGCAATTGAATGGGGCCCTTAGTTAGTACCAACATCTGTATGTCCATAAGAGGCAAAGGAGACATTTTAATAACTGTGGGCCCCGTTCAATTGCAATCCCGTAATTGCCTGTAACCCAAAATGTTGACTTACGGTTAAACTCATTCAACTATCTCTAACTTACAATTGCCCTCTCACAGCCTCCACACTGAAACCAGGCACTCGTAAGTAGGATTTCAAGTGCCATGATCGTATAATCTGACAATATTTAAGCAAGACCATAATTTATTTCTTAAACACTCAGAATACTTCTTAGACACAGCCAATAGTAAAGCAAAGTCTGTGCGGGTTCCATGATACGTATTAACCCCTTGATTTGTCACTGGTGATATATTTGTCTACAGTTCTCTTTGCATATTGAGTAAGGCAAAGAATTATCAGATGTCTTAGAGAGCGTTCACTTAGGACTCCTGTACCCAGATGACAGGATCTATGTGAGGCTTCTAGATGCCAAGCTTTCTGGTATTAGCACCTATTCCCCTGAGTCAATTAGAAAGTAAATTAATTTATTTCTGACTGTCATGGAGACATTAGACTTAGAGGGGCATAGTGTGATATTCTGTGCCAAACTCAGTCTGTCTCAGCCCAAGTCACTCGCATGTTCAAAAGCCACAAACTGAGGAGTCTAGCTGCCTTCCTCTTTCTGTGTCTTTGGCTTTCTCTTTGCATATGGCATATTGGTCTATCCCTGGCTTTGGTCAGACTCTTGATCATGGATTCGCCTTCTATCTATTCCAATTATTTCTGTCAGTCAATTCCATCACCACCACTGCTATCAAGTTTGCTTGCTTTTTCTTCATACGGTCTATCTTCTTTTAACCTTCCGTTGTTCTGTTTACATACACTTTCAGGACTATCTCAATTAGTTGGCCAATCTTCATTGCTAATATCCCATCAATTTTTTAAAATTTCTGTCTGATATCCTCCTCACCCCATTCAACAAATATCATATTCAACATTCTCTTGTTCTCCCCAGTCTCAGGGTCCAGGTCAGTGAATTGTTTTAATTTCCAGAAATTTACCTGGGTCTTCGTCTGCCTCTTGTCTAATTTTAAACACCTTATTCACCTTACTGTTCGATCACTCCTTTGTCTAGAGACGCTAGAATATAAGCATGGTACAGGTTGATGGCCTGCCACTGCACCACTCTGTTTGCGTCCCAGTCTGGACTTTGTAGTGGAAAAACTTCAGTAACCTCTATACATCTGTCCATGGCTGTTATCTGTGCATGTTCTCTAGTCTTCACCATAACTTGTTTTTTTCTTCCCAGCTTAGTAACACGACAAGGCGTTGGTGACAAACAGCCCATGTAGGGTTATGTGTCCTACACATTGAGGAGATTAATTCAATAACCCTCTGTAGTTTTTCATTATATGATGGCAACTGATTTTTCCAATTAAACAGGTCAGAAAAGGGAGTTTGTATCCATCGATCCTCTACACCACCCACAGGTTCTTGTCATAGTAGACTTACCTTTGCCACTGTACCTGTGCCCATATTGTGTACCCCTAGAGTACGTGAAGGGGAACCCAAATCAGCCCCTTGACTCCTATCCTTGACCCGCTTCCGCCCGCTGTCTTCCCTTTTGTATTGTTTGTTTGTTTTGTGGCTATCGGTGGGGGAGGATATGGGAGTGAAGGTGGGGGCCAGTCATCATCTCCCGAGTCATCCAAAACATGTCCTTTCCCTTTCCCCATCACTATAATTCCATATGCTCTAATCAGTAAAAGCTTATTCATCAAATCACTAAATAAAGTCCCATATTCATGTTTATCCCATTTCCCATTATGTTGTAAAAATAGCAAAGCAATACGTTTAACACCACATTATAATCAGAGAATCCAAATTCTGGCGAATCTCTTGGTTCTTCAGTCGATATTGGGGCCCCTCCTGTCTAGACAATTTAACTAGTCTTTTCTTTCTCAGACTAGTCCCTTTCCCTGGTAGGATACTCCAACACGCACCCCAGAGTAGCACATTCGGGAGCCTTAGACTGACCTACTCCTATGGTGGGTTACTACATCTGTGCCTGGGTACCTTTCCTTCAGTCTACGAGGTCTTACAGGATGATCTGTTTAAAAGCTCACTCTATTCTAACTCCTAACCTCCCACTTTCTATACCATAAAATGGCCTAGGCTTTACAAGAGCAGAGAATTTTCTTAGCAGGTTTTAGTGGAGTTGTTTTGGCTACTATGAGCCCCCTATCAGTTCAGACCTCTAGGTCCTGTTCCACTCTTTAAGTCCGTTGGTATTGTACACCGTGGAGCAGGAATCAGGACGTCACTGGGGACAAATGCTCCAAAGAAATCCCCCAGAACCGACTGAGGTAATGTCATCAGTGCTGCCTAAGAGTCACTCAGTCCTCGTGTCGCCCAGGTGTTGGCCTACACACTGCCCGATCAGGGGTGCCAAAAAAAAAGTTATTTCTACATGCCAAATGCCAAAAGAGCTCTGGGGTGTGATCACTTTTAATGGCTGACCAGGACTTCCATAACATTTCTAACAATTCAGGCTACCTTATTAGAATAAATGAGAGGTCAGGAACAACAACTAAAGTCAAGTATTTCCTAATTTGTGGTTAACCACTGGACAAATGATCAAAGGGATATCACTTGCAAAGCAATTGACACCACTTGACCTTTGTATACTGTGTAAAGTGTTTAATTTGCTGTCTGACAGCCTAGTTAACTATACTTGATTCCTTAATCAGATCAGTGGATCTCCCATAAAAGTCTATGGAGCCCAATCTGCTGCTTACTGCGAGTTTGAATCTGGTCAGGAACCTAGCACAGCCCTGGGACTGCGAGCAAACTGGATATCCCGGTTGGCTACTGGGAGTGACTACTGGTTGCCTTCAAAGTGATACTACCCTCAAAATATTTTGATTGGCTCAATACAAATTAGCTCCCAAACAACAGCTCATAGAAGGCAATGGTTGTCCACATTAGTACAAATAATTGCATATAATAGTTATAAAATGTATGCTGTATTGGGGGAGGAGCTAGCTGCCAAACAGAGAAGAAGCATAACATCAGAGCTCCTAACAATAAGGCATGAAAAACCCTAAAATTAAAAATAATCAATATTGGTCATTTTCTATCTACAATACAATGTGAAGAGACGGTAGTGTCTAGGGACTGTGTTGCAACTTTCAGACTCCATTTCAACAGAGATCTGGATCTGTTTGTTTAAGTTACTGCACTGGAAGTTTCTCCGGCTGGGTGTGTACACAGGAAAAATCTGAATCAGACTCCAAATACAATACACATCTGACTGAGTGTGGAATTGGGGGAAATAGCTTTGGATATAAGAGAAAGGTGTCTTTAAACACTTTTGAAGGACAAAGTCAAAATAGAGCTATTTGCTGGGAGGTGAATGCTTGAGATCCACCCTAGATCAACAATTACAGAAAAGTGGAACAGAGACTTCTGCACCCTGAACTAAAGCAGATATTCAAGACTTGAAATAATGAATCTCCTCTTTCAGATCAGAAATTAAAGCTGAGATACAAAGAGTCTCTGTGGAACGAACAGCAGAAATAAAAGCATTGGATACCAAAGTTCTAGAACTAGAAGACCGATATAATAAACTTCTTAAGTCACACATAGAAAGTAAAAAGGATCTGATTGTGCTTAAAATAAACAAAAATACACAAATACATATTAAAATCCCACAAGAGGATCTAGAAAATAGATCTCGGATGCCAAACATTAAAATTCGTAATTTATCGCAGTCAGTACAAAATCTACCTCTATACATGAAAGATTTATGTGCCAAGCTCTTACCCGATATAAATGAAGAACTTAGAATGGACAGGATTTATAGAGTCCCAAGAGTACTGCTATCCTCCAATGAGATACCAAGTGATGTGATCATCATATTCCATTATTTTTTCTACAAAAGTCTTATATATGAAAGCAGATACAGTAGATATGGTGTTCCTGAAATTGAAGGAGGTCAACCAGCTATCTTCTCGGGTTTACTGTATCACCCACAACCTTATACAAAAGGAAAGTCCTGAAACCCTTTTTAGAGGTGATTATAAAGTCTGGATACAAGTATATGTGGGGTTAACCTTTTAGACTGAACATATCAAAAAAAGGGAGAAATCACACAATTCATACTCCTGAGGAAGGTGAAGCCATGCTCCATTTGGGGAACTTACCAATTCCAAACAACCTGAGACAAAATCAAAATTCCCTAATACAAAGCGCACCAAAAGACCATCCATACTC
This sequence comes from Discoglossus pictus, assembly GCA_027410445.1. Classification (NCBI taxonomy): domain Eukaryota; kingdom Metazoa; phylum Chordata; class Amphibia; order Anura; family Alytidae; genus Discoglossus; species Discoglossus pictus. Next base: position 35,984,179 of record CM050172.1, on the reverse strand, counting down.
AAACAGAAGAGACACCAGATCAGAAGGAAATGAAGAAGACAATCCCAAACCACCATCGAAATAGAATGTGCAGAAAACCTCAGGGACTCTTATAAGTGATAACCATGTGCCTTATCTGTAAAACTGTTGAAATTGTTTTTCTGCCTCTAAAATGTTATGTTTCATTTTTTCTCCGCCTCAAGGGTATTTTCTATGCGCTAATTGCTCCATACGCTAATCAAGTGAACCGCCTTTGTATCCAATGTTAGGATACAATCCGGCTCACCATAAAAAAAAAAGAGGACAGCGATTGCTCTCCTCTCAACTGATATTAATATCTTAAAACTATTTTAAAGTAAATTAGAGAGTTTAGTAACTCTCACAAAATACAAATATTATTTTGCTGTAAATCTGGTTATAAACAGAAGTAGATAGGAAAAAGTAGAAATAAAAAAGGTTTATGAGTAATATTTTATTTACTTACTATGTAAAATGTTTACAATATTAGACTTAATATTTGGATTTGTTATGTAAAATATCTGACATGAAAAGCAGAAGAAAAAGATAAATATGGTTCTGAGAAATATTATTCATTTACGATATAAAATGTTTATAATCATAGATTTGTTATTGTTAGAATGAAGAAAAGGTGAAAAAAGAAACATGGAGAAAAGAATGACAGTAAACATATATATTAATAGAAAAATGGGTCCTTTCTCTCTTACCCTACGCAAAAGATTGGCAGCAGCAGTGCCGGCGCCAACCCCTAGATGGCCCTGGCGATTTTCAGAATACTGCTACACATTGCATATAAGGCGCGCCGATAGTAGAGGTCTTGAGCTATGAGAGGCGCGCCTGAGGCCATTGCGGTCCGAGTGCCCGTGCCGAACACAGCGCTGACCTTGCTGTCGATTCAGCGCCGTCGAGTTGCGCCACATTAGAGGGGGGAATAAATATAGGCCTTCCCTGAAACCTAAGGGCACCGTCTAGCGGATACTTGCTGGCACTGCAGCTGTCAGTGCTGGCGATTTCTTACGCATACACAACAGGATAAATCCCAAAAAGCTAATTGTAGATATGAATGTAATATATGAGAGTAATCACATATAATATTTGTCAAACTGATATTTGTCGTCATGCTTACGAGCCTCACGTAGCAAGGCGAGCCGTTGTAGCACAGAAGTCTTCTGAGCTCAGAGCACTTAGCCAATAAGCGCCAAAGGCGCTCATTGGCTGCCCGCCTAGCACAGTGAGGCATTGAAACTCGGAGCACTTAGGCAGAAATGAGCGCCAAAGGCGCTCCTGCGAGCCCCGCAAAGTGAGGCGAGTTGTTGAGGCATTGAAAAACGCGGGAGTTAGGCAGTAGTGCGAAGCGAGCAGTTCAGGCATTGAAGTACGCGTGACTTAGCCTTCAAGCAGTTAGGAACCGCGGGATTGCCTTAGGCTGCAAGCAGTCCAGCTGTGAATGATAACACTGCCCTCTAGTGGTAAGAGCCTTATGCTACCAAATGTCTTCTCTACATAGTATGGACAGGTTAATTTTGTTTTGTCAATCATTGCAGAATAGGCGTGGCTTAATCTGAAAGCGAGGCTTGACACGCATTGAACGCTATCATTGGCTGTATCACTTAGCTGTCTTGGTGATTCCTGTTTATCCTATTAATTCCCTTCTATATAATTCCTGCAACTCGAGGTGTTGGTGCGGGCAGTTGTTGGTCTCGTTACAGTATAACAGGTCTCGGTTCTCACCCCTTCTCGCGGTGCTTCAGTGTGACCTCCCAAGACGCCCCCTGGGGTCCTTCCGCCATCTTTAGTCTGGCAGCGGCTCTGTGACCTGAGCAATGCCGGAGGACTGGGATAAGGACGTGTACCCCGAGCCGCCAAAACGGACCCCGGCACCCGCTAGGGAGAGCACGCTGCCCAACCCGGCTCTGATCGTTGGGAAACTATTCAACTATGTGGTGGATGCGCCGGTCACGGCCTTCCATGGTGAGACTGGAGAGAGGGAATGACAGGGACTACAAGAGGAGAGAGAAGCACTGGGGAGAATGACAAGGACTACAAGAGGAGAGAGAGGGACTGGGGAGAATGACAAGGACTACAAGAGGAGAGAGAGGGGCTGGAGGAGAATGACAGGGACTGGAGGGGAGAGAGAAGGACTGGAGGAGAATGACAAGGACTACAAGAGGAGAGAGAAGGACTGGAGAGAATGACAAGGACTACAAGAGGAGAGAGAGGGACTGGAGGAGAATGACAAGGACTACAAGAGGAGAGAGAAGGACTGGAGAGAATGACAGGGACTACAAGAGGAGAGAGAGGGACTGGAGAGAGGGAATGACAGGGACTACAAGAGGAGAGAGGACTGGAGAGAATGACAGGGACTACAAGAGGAGAGAGAGGGACTGGAGGAGAATGACAGGGACTACAAGAGGAGAGAGAGGGACTGGAGAGAATGACAGGGACTACAAGAGGAGAGAGAAGGACTGGGGAGAATGACAGGGACTACAAGAGGAGAGAGAGGGACTGGAGAGAGGGAATGACAGGGACTACAAGAGGAGAGAGAAGGACTGGGGAGAATGACAGGGACTACAAGAGGAGAGAGAAGGACTGGGGAGAATGACAGGGACTACAAGAGGAGAGAGAGGAACTGGAGAGAGGGAATGACAGGGACTACAAGAGGAGAGAGAAGCACTGGGGAGAATGACAGGGACTACAAGAGGAGAGAGAGGGACTGGAGAGAGGGAATGACAGGGACTACAAGAGGAGAGAGAAGCACTGGGGAGAATGACAAGGACTACAAGAGGAGAGAGAGAAGGACTGGAGAGAATGACAGGGACTGGAGAGAGGGAATGACAGGGACTGGAGGAGAATGACAGGGACTGGAGGGGAGAGAGAAGGACTGGAGAGAGGGAATGACAGGGACTGGAGAGAGGGAATGACAGGGACTGGAGAGAGGGAATGACAGGGACTGGAGAGAGGGAATGACAGGGACTGGAGAGAGGGAATGACAGGGACTGGAGAGAGGGAATGACAGGGACTGGAGAGAGGGAATGACAGGGACTGGAGAGAGGGAATGACAGGGACTGGAGAGAGGGAATGACAGGGACTGGAGAGAGGGAATGACAGGGACTGGAGAGAGGGAATGACAGGGACTGGAGAGAGGGAATGACAGGGACTGGAGAGAGGGAATGACAGGGACTGGAGAGAGGGAATGACAGGGACTGCAAGAGGAGAGAGAGAAGGACTGGAGGAGAATGACAGGGACTGCAAGAGGAGAGAGAGAAGGACTGGAGGAGAATGACAGGGACTGGGGGAGAATGACAGGGACTGGAGGAGAATGACAGGGACTGGAGGAGAATGACAGGGACTGGAGAGAGGGAATGACAGGGACTGGAGAGAGGGAATGACAGGGACTGGAGAGAGGGAATGACAGGGACTGGAGAGAGGGAATGACAGGGACTGGAGAGAGGGAATGACAGGGACTGGAGAGAGGGAATGACAGGGACTGGAGGAGAATGACAGGGACTGGAGGGGAGAGAGAAGGACTGGAGAGAGGGAATGACAGGGACTGGAGAGAGGGAATGACAGGGACTGGAGAGAGGGAATGACAGGGACTGGAGAGAGGGAATGACAGGGACTGGAGAGAGGGAATGACAGGGACTGGAGAGAGGGAATGACAGGGACTGGAGAGAGGGAATGACAGGGACTGGAGAGAGGGAATGACAGGGACTGGAGAGAGGGAATGACAGGGACTGGAGAGAGGGAATGACAGGGACTGGAGAGAGGGAATGACAGGGACTGGAGAGAGGGAATGACAGGGGCTGGAGAGAGGGAATGACAGGGACTGGAGAGAGGGAATGACAGGGACTGGAGAGAGGGAATGACAGGGGCTGGAGAGAGGGAATGACAGGGGCTGGAGAGAGGGAATGACAGGGGCTGGAGAGAGGGAATGACAGGGGCTGGAGAGAGGGAATGACAGGGGCTGGAGAGAGGGAATGACAGGGGCTGGAGAGAGGGAATGACAGGGGCTGGAGAGAGGGAATGACAGGGACTGGAGAGAGGGAATGACAGGGACTGGAGAGAGGGAATGACAGGGACTGGAGAGAGGGAATGACAGGGACTGGAGAGAGGGAATGACAGGGACTGGAGAGAGGGAATGACAGGGACTGGAGAGAGGGAATGACAGGGACTGGAGAGAGGGAATGACAGGGACTGGAGAGAGGGAATGACAGGGACTGGAGAGAGGGAATGACAGGGACTGGAGAGAGGGAATGACAGGGACTGGAGAGAGGGAATGACAGGGACTGGAGAGAGGGAATGACAGGGACTGGAGAGAGGGAATGACAGGGACTGGAGAGAGGGAATGACAGGGACTGGAGAGAGGGAATGACAGGGACTGGAGAGAGGGAATGACAGGGACTGGAGAGAGGGAATGACAGGGACTGGAGAGAGGGAATGACAGGGACTGGAGAGAGGGAATGACAGGGACTGGAGAGAGGGAATGACAGGGACTGGAGAGAGGGAATGACAGGGACTGGAGAGAGGGAATGACAGGGACTGGAGAGAGGGAATGACAGGGACTGGAGAGAGGGAATGACAGGGACTGGAGAGAGGGAATGACAGGGACTGGAGAGAGGGAATGACAGGGACTGGAGAGAGGGAATGACAGGGACTGGAGAGAGGGAATGACAGGGACTGGAGAGAGGGAATGACAGGGACTGGAGAGAGGGAATGACAGGGACTGGAGAGAGGGAATGACAGGGACTGGAGAGAGGGAATGACAGGGACTGGAGAGAGGGAATGACAGGGACTGGAGAGAGGGAATGACAGGGACTGGAGAGAGGGAATGACAGGGACTGGAGAGAGGGAATGACAGGGACTGGAGAGAGGGAATGACAGGGACTGGAGAGAGGGAATGACAGGGACTGGAGAGAGGGAATGACAGGGACTGGAGAGAGGGAATGACAGGGACTGGAGAGAGGGAATGACAGGGACTGGAGAGAGGGAATGACAGGGACTGGAGAGAGGGAATGACAGGGACTGGAGAGAGGGAATGACAGGGACTGGAGAGAGGGAATGACAGGGACTGGAGAGAGGGAATGACAGGGACTGGAGAGAGGGAATGACAGGGACTGGAGAGAGGGAATGACAGGGACTGGAGAGAGGGAATGACAGGGACTGGAGAGAGGGAATGACAGGGACTGGAGAGAGGGAATGACAGGGACTGGAGAGAGGGAATGACAGGGACTGGAGGGGAGAGAGAGAATGACAGGGACTGGAGAGAGGGAATGACAGGGACTGGAGGAGAATGACAGGGACTGGAGGGGAGAGAGGGAATGACAGGGACTGGAGGAGAATGACAGGGACTGGGGAGGAGAGAGAGAATGACAGGGACTGGGGAAAATGACAGGGACTGGGGAGAATGACAGGGACTGCAAGAGGAGAGAGAGAAGGACTGGAGAGAATGACAGGGACTGCAAGAGGAGAGAGAAGGACTGGAGAGAATGACAGGGACTGCAAGAGGAGAGAGAGGGACTGGAGAGAGGGAATGACAGGGACTACAAGAGGAGAGAGAAGCACTGGAGAGAATGACAGGGACTGCAAGAGGAGAGAGAGAAGGACTGGAGAGAATGACAGGGACTGCAAGAGGAGAGAGAGAAGGACTGGAGAGAATGACAGGGACTGCAAGAGGAGAGAGAAGGACTTGAGAGAATGACAGGGACTGCAAGAGGAGAGAGAAGGACTGGGGAGAATGACAAGGACTGGAGGAGAATGACAGGGACTGGAGGAGAATGACAGGGACTGGAGGAGAATGACAGGGACTGGAGGAGAATGACAGGGACTGGAGGAGAATGACAGGGACTGGAGGAGAATGACAGGGACTGGAGGAGAATGACAGGGACTGGAGGGGAGAGAGAGAATGACAGGGACTGCAAGAGGAGAGAGAAGGACTGGAGAGAATGACAGGGACTGCAAGAGGAGAGAGAAGGACTTGAGAGAATGACAGGGACTACAAGAGGAGAGAGAGGGACTGGAGAGAATGACAGGGACTGCAAGAGGAGAGAGAAGGACTTGAGAGAATGACAGGGACTGCAAGAGTAGAGAGAAGGACTTGAGAGAATGACAGGGACTGCAAGAGGAGAGAGAAGGACTGGGGGAGAATGACAAGGACTGGAGGAGAATGACAGGGACTGGAGGAGAATGACAGGGACTGGAGGAGAATGACAGGGACTGGAGGAGAATGACAGGGACTGGAGGAGAATGACAGGGACTGGAGGAGAATGACAGGGACTGGAGGAGAATGACAGGGACTGGAGGAGAATGACAGGGACTGGAGGAGAATGACAGGGACTGGAGGAGAATGACAGGGACTGGAGGAGAATGACAGGGACTGGAGGAGAATGACAGGGACTGGAGGAGAATGACAGGGACTGGAGGAGAATGACAGGGACTGGAGGAGAATGACAGGGACTGGAGGAGAATGACAGGGACTGGAGGAGAATGACAGGGACTGGAGGAGAATGACAGGGACTGGAGGAGAATGACCGGGACTGGAGGAGAATGACAGGGACTGGAGGAGAATGACAGGGACTGGAGGAGAATGACAGGGACTGGAGGAGAATGACAGGGACTGGAGGAGAATGACAGGGACTGGAGGAGAATGACAGGGACTGGAGGGGAGAGAGAGAATGACAGGGACTGGGGAGAATGACAGGGACTGGGGAGAATGACAGGGACTGGGGAGAATGACAGGGACTGGGGAGAATGACAGGGACTGGGGAGAATGACAGGGACTGGGGAGAATGACAGGGACTGGGGAGAATGACAGGGACTGGGGAGAATGACAGGGACTGGGGAGAATGACAGGGACTGGGGAGAACGACAGGGACTGGGGAGAACGACAGGGACTGGGGAGAACGACAGGGACTGGGGAGAACGAGGACGACGACAGGGGCGGGAGGAGGAGGAGGAGGACGACAGGGGCGGGAGGAGGAGGAGGAGGACGACAGGGGCGGGAGGAGGAGGAGGAGGACGACAGGGGCGGGAGGAGGAGGAGGAGGACGACAGGGGCGGGAGGAGGAGGAGGAGGACGACAGGGGCGGGAGGAGGAGGAGGAGGACGACAGGGGCGGGAGGAGGAGGAGGAGGACGACAGGGGCGGGAGGAGGAGGAGGAGGACGACAGGGGCGGGAGGAGGAGGAGGAGGACGACAGGGGCGGGAGGAGGAGGAGGAGGACGACAGGGGCGGGAGGAGGAGGAGGAGGACGACAGGGGCGGGAGGAGGAGGAGGAGGACGACAGGGGCGGGAGGAGGAGGAGGAGGACGACAGGGGCGGGAGGAGGAGGAGGAGGACGACAGGGGCGGGAGGAGGAGGAGGAGGACGACAGGGGCGGGAGGAGGAGGAGGAGGACGACAGGGGCGGGAGGAGGAGGAGGAGGACGACAGGGGCGGGAGGAGGAGGAGGAGGACGACAGGGGCGGGAGGAGGAGGAGGAGGACGACAGGGGCGGGAGGAGGAGGAGGAGGACGACAGGGGCGGGAGGAGGAGGAGGAGGACGACAGGGGCGGGAGGAGGAGGAGGAGGACGACAGGGGCGGGAGGAGGAGGAGGAGGACGACAGGGGCGGGAGGAGGAGGAGGAGGAGGACGACAGGGGCGGGAGGAGGAGGAGGAGGAGGACGACAGGGGCGGGAGGAGGAGGAGGAGGAGGACGACAGGGGCGGGAGGAGGAGGAGGAGGACGACAGGGGCGGGAGGAGGAGGAGGAGGACGACAGGGGCGGGAGGAGGAGGAGGAGGACGACAGGGGCGGGAGGAGGAGGAGGAGGACGACAGGGGCGGGAGGAGGAGGAGGAGGACGACAGGGGCGGGAGGAGGAGGAGGAGGACGACAGGGGCGGGAGGAGGAGGAGGAGGACGACAGGGGCGGGAGGAGGAGGAGGAGGACGACAGGGGCGGGAGGAGGAGGAGGAGGACGACAGGGGCGGGAGGAGGAGGAGGAGGACGACAGGGGCGGGAGGAGGAGGAGGAGGACGACAGGGGCGGGAGGAGGAGGAGGAGGACGACAGGGGCGGGAGGAGGAGGAGGAGGACGACAGGGGCGGGAGGAGGAGGAGGAGGAGGACGACAGGGGCGGGAGGAGGAGGAGGAGGACGACAGGGGCGGGAGGAGGAGGAGGAGGACGACAGGGGCGGGAGGAGGAGGAGGAGGACGACAGGGGCGGGAGGAGGAGGAGGACGACGACAGGGACTTGCTGGAGACTGGAGGGCAAGGCAGGGATCAGATAGGGGCAGAACTTTTGAGCGATAAGCGGCTGAAGACTGGAAGAGAGTAGAGGACTGGGTGCAAGGACAGGCAATGGATGACTGAAGGCTGGGGAGAGGCAATGACAAGGCTGGAGGCAATAAGGGGACTGTGGTCAGTGACACAACTGAGCTTTATTTGAAAGCCAGAGACTGGATGGTAGCAATGACTGGGTTGTGCTCAATGTACACTAGGGGGTAAAACAAGGCCGAATAGTGGGAGGGGGATGACAGGTCTGGTGTGCAATAGAAGGCAATGACACTCTGGAGGGCAATGTGAGGTAGTAGGGTAATGATACCTGTTGACTACTGGGAATGATCGTGTGGGGATCTATGACATATTGTGTGTGTGTGGGGGGGGGGGCAGGGATCTTCTTTGGTTACTAAAGAACATACCTGGTTCCATATTTTGTCTTCACAAAAGCTAAGGTTTGTTCAATTTAATTAAAGTTGGAAATGTTTTACTTGTACGCATCCTATGGAACCAGAGCAGGGCTGTGTAGTTTGACATCGGCCTCTCTTACCAGAACATTCATAATAAACCATGAGCCCTGAGAGAGGGCATTTACTGGGGTGACATTCGCTTCAAGGTTACATGTCCTGGGTGCCTGTGTGAGAACATTCAGCTTTGTTTACAGCAGCTTCTTTGTGTTGAAATCTATTCTGAATATTTTAAAAATTTCAGGAATTGTTAAGAAAATAACTACTAGTATAGATCATAGTATAGAGCATTTTACTGATCTTGTTATAGTTATTTTTGTTTTATTGGTGGCAGACAGTACTTTGTTTTAGTTTAAAGGCCACTTCATTCTAACTTCAGACCTCATTTCTCTGGGAGATCTTGAAATGTACACATCCATGTCTTCCCATTCTGACGTTTGTCAGGTTCTGTTGTATTATGATTCCATTATTATTATTTAGTTCCCATCACCCTATTTTATGACTTCAAATATCCACACTGATAGATGCAGTTGTCTTTATCTTGGACCCCTGGAACAAGTTTTCCTCTGCACCGTTCGTCAAATCAAGAACATGTCTTCTAGAGAGATTGTGGTCACTATAACTGTTGTGCACCATTAGTTAGAAACATGAAAACTTAGGGGAATTAATATAGGTGAGGATGTGGGGGGCCTTGGCCACAAAGCCAATGAACTGCTGGTCAGTCGGTCAAGTGAAAGGAGACGTCTTGAGACTGCATCTAGAATATAAGTGCTGCTGCAGAGTCTCTTTGGGGCTCTAATCTGCATCAGTGTGGGTTGCAAACGCCATTTGTGCGGTGACTGTTTAAACCAATAAAACCTTTCCATACCCCAGGAGTAACATGGCTAATCCTGAGGACCCATGAAGGTCCATTTGGAAATAGCTGATTGAGTCTTACTGCAGTGTGAACTATATGTCTTATCAAATTCTTAACCTTGTCTACAAATTCCTACATGGCCTTGCTCCTCCATATCTCACCCTATGTGCCAACAACTCTCTCTGAGATCTGAATGCATCTCCACATTCACAGTCCTTTTCACACCTTGTGCCCAATCCCGCTTCAACTATATCTCCTGCCTTCTCCTTAGACCCACAGAACATATAATAAACAATGGCCTGTTCCAACTTCACAAAATTACCCACTAATATATTGTACTAGGAACTTCCCCGTCAAAAATGACGGGTATAAAATTGTAAGGCTGGCAATGCTGTTTGCCATAGAATGCGAGGCTATGGGCCCTCTGTGCACCTTTGTCACTCATCACGAGCCTCAACTTTCCTACATTGAAATGATCACCTTCGGCGCTCATTGCAAGGCTCTCCCCCTGTGTAGTTTATTGTCCTCGCGCTTAAGTGTTACTGTGTTTGGTTGTGTTAGTGCCTTGGGTTAAGTGTTGCTACGTTATGTTAAATGTTAGTGGCTTGGATGAAGGTTTACTGGCTTTCGTTAAGTGTTACTGCTTATGTCTCGTTGGTTCGTCTTTCGGCCTCGTTTCCGTTGTGTTGTGCACAGTGCCTGTACGGGTCGTAAGTCCTGCGTGCCTCAACTGCTCGCCTCGCCTCGTTTTTCGAGGCGAGCAGGTTTATCCCTATGGGCCGCAACGTGACCAACGTCCTTGATCTGACAACTATATATGTGACTGACATCCTACTAAAACAGAAAACTCTACAATAACTAACTGACAACTGGGGGTGAAGGATATCCGCTTGTTTTTAAAATTTCAGATACAATTTTAATCTTTGCAATTGATTCAAATATATAGCATAACACACTCTCATTCAAAGTTTCATCAAAAAAGATATAAGGATCACCCAAAAATTTTAAATTTTAATCAACCAAATGCAACAATACAGCGTGTAGGCTAGGAGACGGAACTGCCAAGTAAAATACCCACAATAGTTTACTCAATATACATACATATCCGCATATACCATGTGTAAATAAAAGAAGTAAAGTATTGCACTGATAATTCTGCATGCAAACTTACAGCATGTTTTCTTTATTGCAGACTGGGTCGAGCGCCAGAGGACAAAGAACAAATATTACTATTATCACAGAGAATATCGTCGTGTCCCTGACCTAACACAATGTGAAGTGGGAGACTTCCTGTGCTACTTTGAAGCAGAGATGCAATGGAAGAGGGATTTGTAAGTATCGTTGCTACTGTGTCGGTGTCATCCTGCTTTGGAGAGTTGAATAATCTACATTTTCATTTCACCATCCAGTTATAATAAAGACCCTGAAGTCACCATATGGTTAGTGGTTTTAGGCTGCTTCTGACCTTCTTGCGCATCTGCTAAAATACTTAAGTGTTGTGTTTCCTAAATTAGTTATATTCTCCTCCTTCACCCATCACAAAGTATATAGAAGCATAGTTTAATGCAGGCGTCGTCAACCTTTTTTAATACCTACCGCCCAGTTTTGATGCTAACCTTTCGTTACCACCCACTGGTGCCACAGTAACTCAATATACCCTCTCCCATTTCTGGTTACATAAATCGTATGATCCTAGCTATGTATCATCCTGTACTTACTAGATAGTGACCCGGACCTGACTGCTGTCCCTAGCTATGTATCACCCTGTACTTACTAGATAGTGACCCGGTCCTGACTGCTGTCCCTAGCTATGTATCGCCCTGTACTTACTAGATAGTGACCCGGTCCTGACTGCTGTCCCTAGCTATGTATCGCCCTGTACTTACTAGATAGTGATCCGGTCCTGACTGCTGTCCCTAGCTATGTATCGCCCTGTACTTACTAGATAGTGACCCGGTCCTGACTGCTGTCCCTATCTATGTATCGCCCTGTACTTACTAGATAGTGACCCGGTCCTGACTGCTGTCCCTAGGTATGTATCGCCCTGTACTTACTAGATAGTGACCCACTCCTGACTGCTGTCCCTAGGTATGTATCGCCCTGTACTTACTAGATAGTGACCCACTCCTGACTGCTGTCCCTAGGTATGTATCGCCCTGTACTTACTAGATAGTGACCCACTCCTGACTGCTGTCCCTAGCTATGTATCGCCCTGTACTTGCTAGATAGTGATCCGGTCCTGACTGCTGTCCCTAGCTATGTATCTCGCTGTACTTACTAGATAGTGATCCGGTCCTGACTGCTGTCCCTAGCTATGTATCGCCCTGTACTTACTAGATAGTGACCCGGTCCTGACTGCTGTCCCTATCTATGTATCACCCTGTACTTACTAGATAGTGGTCCGGTCCTGACTGCTATCCCTAGCTATGTATCGCCCTGTACTTGCTAGATAGTGATCTGCTCCTGACTGCTGTCCCTAGCTGTGTATCGCCCTGTACTTACTAGATAGTGATCTGGTCCTGACTGCTGTCCCTAGCTATGTATCGCCCTGTACTTACTAGATAGTGATCTGGTCCTGACTGCTGTCCCTAGCTATGTATCGCCCTGTACTTACTAGATAGTGATCCGGACCTGACTACTGTCCCTGGCTATGTATCACCCTGTACTTACTAGATAGTGACCCGGTCCTGACTGCTGTCCCTAGCTATGTATCGCCCTGTACTTACTAGATAGTGACCCGGTCCTGACTGCTGTCCCTTGCTATGTTTCGCCCTGTACTTACTAGATAGTGATCCGGTCCTGACTGCTGTCCCTAGCTATGTATCTCCCTATACTTACTAGATAGTGACCCGGTCCTGACTGCTGTCCCTAGCTATGTATCGCCCTGTACTTACTAGATAGTGATCCGGTCCTGACGGCTGTCCCTAGCTATGTATCGCCCTGTACTTACTAGATAGTGATCTGGTCCTGACGGCTGTCCCTAGCTATGTATCGCCCTGTACTTACTAGATAGTGATCCGGTCCTGACTGCTGTCCCTAGCTATGTATCACCCAGTACTTACTAGATAGTGATCCGGTCCTGACGGATGTCCCTAGCTATGTATCGCCCAGTACTTACTAGATAGTGATCCGGTCCTGACTGCTGTCCCTAGGCTCTCTCACCAGCTCTTCCAGCAGAGTGACGTCACTAGTCATCGACGCCACCTAACGAATACCCCCACCCAGTGGGCGATAGGGTCCAGGTTGACTACCACTGGCTTTATTTCATAGGCTCTTCATTTTACAATAGAGGTAGGGAGTTAAAAAAAACATTATTTTATTTTATTTTTTTCCCAATTACAGGATATAACTGAAAATATATATAGACCATATTTGGATGGTAAACAACACATATGGTTTTTGTAAGGCTTTAATATATTACCCTACATTAGAAAAATCTAAAAACCAAAAAAAGGAACAAGTGGGATCTGAACCCACAAAAAAAAAAAACATGTAAACCAAGAACTGGTTAATAAGGTAGGGAATGAACAAGATGGTAACTGAGTGCCTGTGACCCTTTGTTATGTGCATGAAATGTCAAGCATTTAAGAACGCCAACGTGCTGTTAGCTTGTCGGCATGTATTGTGTGGCATTAATTGAATCTGATGTGTCTTTCTTTGCAATGATTTCAGCAAAGTAGATCAGGCCATTGTGCAGATTCTGCAGGAGAGAATGAGAGCTTGCCAGCAGCGAGAAGGACACAGCTACGTCCAGAACTGTGCCAACGAGGTGGAACAATTTACCCAGGCAGCTAAGGGTTACCAGTCTCGATGTAAGTCTGTTTGATATGCACCCCTAAGGCTCCAATGTAATGATACATCTTTAATGGGTAAGGTAGTAAATATCAATAGCTGAGAGGTGTTTGGGTTTTGTTTGTTTTTTATTATTATTATGACTGCAAAACTTTATACCGATCAATTGCTTAAAAGTCACGAAAGCTGGACCATTATATGTGACTAATTCACTATGTTAACATGTTCCTCAATACTTTTCACATTTTTTGTTGTTATAAAATATGAGTATTTTTCAAACTAAAAAATAATAAACTCCCTGTCCAGTATAAATCTGATCCACCACCTCGCTGGCTAATGTCTATGTAGTGATGCTTTATATACGTCCCATCCCATGTGCCTGGGTAAAGATTCTCAAAGCTTCGCGTTACTTTTCAGATGGAGACCTCGGCGCTTATGGCAGTGCTCGAAAGTGTCTGATGAAGCAGAAACACAGAATGATTGCAGAGAGTAAAGCGGCTGCCGCCACCGCAGAGTCCTAGGCTTCCTAGCAGGGATTGCCGTTTATCATGTACATTTTCACTGCATACATCTTGTTTTTGCAAAATGTATGTTAGACTAAAGCCTAACATTATAATAAATATTATTCAAGTAAGTTGTAATGCGGAGTGTTTTTAAAGTTGTCTTAAAATATGTGAGCTTTGCATTGAGCAGAGACAATGTCACATGCTGAGGTCTTGGTCTGGAGCGCCAGAAAATGGCAACTGGAAAACGGGCCAGGGAGTACTGATCTCCAGTGATCCACCTACCTCTGTGTATAAAGAACAAATGCTTCCTTACACTGCATGATCAGGAGCTATAATAATATAATTCTAAAAGAAACTTGTGTTCAGTAATGTAGTGGATCTCTGCATTTCTTCATATTTATGCATCACTTTCTATCTAGTTTATATACTTTACAGTTTGTAACAAATTATACTTTTTTTTTTTTTGTCAGAAAAAAAAAAAAAAGTGTGACTTTTTTTTTTATTCTGAACATAGTTAGTTTCTCACAATATTTTGGCTGAAGTTCTCTCAATCTTTTATAAAGTGTGGAGCACATTTCCCTACACTCTGCCTAAAATCTGACCCGGAAGGAAGCGGCTGCAGAGAATAGAGCCCCACACTCTGCCACAGTGTGTACAAGATGGGTAGCACTCAAGCCTAAATATGGTGGTTATTTTCACTAAGTTTCACACCAACTTAATGATTGTCTTTTTAATTTCCATAAATTAAACAAAATTATACAGTAAACTCCACGTTATCTGGCACCTACGTGGACTCCCTATTGCTGGATACGTGTAGTTTCCGGTTAATTGGGAGTCCCTGAATTCAAGGGTCTAAACAGCCCTTCAACACCCAAAAATGCCTTTAAAAAGGCATTAGCACCTAAAATATGGGCCATTTAGGCCCAGAAAAAAAGAACTAGAAAAAAGTTATTTTTCTTTTCTTTTTTGCAGTCTCAAACTCTGGGTAGTGCCGGTTTAGCAGGAGTAAATGTAAAATGAGGAATTGGTGCTGGTTGCTTGAGAGTGCTGTGTGGTTAGGTGCCGGATAATCGTGAGTTTACTGTATTGATCTTTCGTACTAAAAATGCAACTAATGATCCAAAATGATTGATATTCATATCATTTAAGCCATATGTAGGATTTCTGGTTTGCAAAACCGTGTAATCCCTGATCAAAGTCAACTTTACAAAATCTTATGACCTCCAACTGGCAATTACATAAAATATTTGACCAAGTGTGTCAGATGCAGCCACTCATTTATCAGAAGCAAAGCAATGATGTTAGTTACTCTGCATACAAACTGAGTAGGAAAATGGAAACGGGTAAGGATATAACATACATAGAGTTTCCCCACAGCACCTTACAAGATCGAAATCTTGCAAACCTAAAATATAAAGGATTCATCCATCTTAATGTATATAGTTATATATTGTGAGTTTATTGAAGCTGTACACATCAAAATAAACATGATTGTATTTGGCTATAATGAAATGCTATGTGGAAGGATTTAAACTGATATAGAAGTTATGTATGAATTAATGGAAATAGATAATGGGTTTTATCAAGGAGAAGATTAAGATTTGCAATTGGTGTGACTTAAATAACCATGACCAGATGGTATACACATAATGGCACGGGCTTAACAACTGAGCTTCAGGCACTATTATAATTGTCAACCAAGTGTGCTTCTCTATCTACCCCCTCTGCTGATTTTAATTGTGGTTTATAATTAATTTATACATAAAGTAACTTTTATACCAAAGTACAATGTTTTAGGTTTTTCTGAATTTTATCATTTGCATTGTTTATTTGTATATGTGCTTTTCATTTCTTCACTTTAATGTAAGATTAGCACATATACCCATTTATAATGTGAGCACTCCAGGAGGCTTTCCATTATAAGGCACACTTTATGTAGCGTCTACTCTTTCCCTTTTACAAAGGTATTTCGTGATAAGATGTGTAGGGGAGGAGTTGCTCACACCCTCCTCAGTACCAGTCACCATCCTTAAAATACCACTAATGCAAGAAGCCTTGTGATTTAGCATCACGCTTCTGTTCATTACTTAATTGATGTCATCAGGTCGTCCCCTTCTTTGCGTGCCTTCAGTCTTTCCCAGAATCAGTCTTGTTATAGTGCCAAAATATCTGAGCTTTATTCTTATAATCAATCCTTCCTGGGAACAGTTTGGATTTCCTGAAGTAATGATCGATTTGATCTTCTTGCCGTCCAAGGCACTCAAAGTTGTTTTCTCCAACACCAAAATACAAAGTCTATGACGGTCTTCATGGTCCAGCTCTCACATCAGTGTTATTGCTGGGAATACCAGTTTTAACTATACCTTTGCTGATGGTGATATCTATTTTTACTAGCTTGTCCAGGTTTACAACAGCTTTTCATTTCCTGACTAGTCACCATCTGCAGAGATCTTGGATCCCAGAGGGGGGGGGGGGGGGGGGAGGAATCTGTCACTGCCTCCATTTCTTCCCTGTCTATTTTCAGGGACTTTGCTTTTGTAACATTGAGCAGCAAGCCACTGCGTCACCCTCATTAGGGCCTTTAGTTCCTCCTCACTTTCAGCCAGAGTAGTATCATCTGCTTATTGGAGGTTGTTACGGTTTCTTCCAGCTTTGGTGTTATCCAGCCCAGCCTTACATTTTGTACATCCACATTGAAGATGAATAAATAAGACAATATACAGCCTTGTGGCACTCCATTCCTGATCTTGAACCATTCACTTTTCATTACACTATAAACAAGGTTCTATATGAATAGTATTGTATACACATTTTTCCTACAATGGAGGTAGGATAGTAAGCCGGTTCCAAGACCAGTTTTCTTGCATACGTCGATGAACCGTATTCCTACGGATGCAAAGGATTCTGGATAGTGGCATGTAGATATGAAACATCTTGCCTGCAGCCCCCTTAACATAAGATGCTTATGTGCCCTTCTTGCACAGCTGGTTGGCCCTTGTACAGGGCTCAGTGTTTAAGGCTCCTGACTTGCTTGACAGGTGTACTCATTGGTCTTTGCTTTAGGAAGAGTGGATCCAATCAAGTCTCAGCCCACAAACTTATTTTCAGTTGCCCACTGTTGAACCCCATATAAATGTGGTTTTCACAATCCTGATCCAAGGGCATGTGCCTCAATTTGTCTTGAACAAATCCCATTTGATGGTCCCATTTGCATGTCACTACCCAGAATCCTTAACTGCATTGGAAACCAATTAGTTATTCTATGGGAAAACCACTGCTTGGCCACAGCTGCCTACCCCCTCCCTTAGGAAGCTATTAAAGTTAGTGTGTATTAGACAAGATCAGAGAATATTTTAGATCTTTAGTACAATGAAAATGTATGTTTGAAAACTTCTACTGACCAAGAATAATTAGGCAGGGGAAGTCACAATGCAAGTCTTCAATTAAGAGGTGCAAAAAAATTAAAATGGCTCTTCTATTAAAGGGACAATGCATAATTTGAGAGCTGTGGTTGTATTTTAGTGGCCACATCTGGGCTGGTGGTATCAATTACAGGTCAATCCAATTATCAGATACTGACTTGTGAAAAATGACATCTAAAGACTTCCATGGCCATCAAAAGGTAATTTACCTCATGGTGAGATCTCTTCATGTGTGATCACAAGATTGAATGTTAAAATAAAATGTATTACACTAATTACTAAAAAAAAAAAAATCTAAAGAAGGTGTTTATCTACAAAGTGTATCCTGCCTACTGGCTGTTGCGCGAGTAATAGTTTAGCTGTGCATGCTATGGGTAAGAGTTTTCCCCCTGGTCTCAGGACTGCACTGACCAGCTAAATGTTAATGACCCATTTAAGTGACTCCAGCATTGCTCGCCTGCACAGGTAAGTTTAAGGGTTTATTTGTTTCTTTTGCTCACTGAGCTGCAGGTCTGACAGTGACACATGTTAACAGATTTGATTACTCCGTGAAAAATCAACACATTCCAGTTATTTGAACATGCTTTTAGGAGATCTTTACTGTGATGTGGTCCAAACTGTGCTGAATTAAGTGGCCCTTTAATGTTATGCTATATTCTGGCCAATTCTTCTGTGTGCCACTAGTACAAGTTGATAAAATTGTGACTAGAGTTGGAGTGATTAAATAAGGACTAGTCTGTGCCACTTGGATGATCTATTAATTCTAGGCTAAAGACTGGTCCGGGCAGTGTAATAAATTTAAATCAGAAATAAAATATTTCAGTGTAACTGAACAGTGTAAGTTGCAGTTTTCCATAGTACTCCAGGTTACCAGTATAATCCATTTTTATTTACTGGCATGTTCTGACAGTGTTTGACAAATCCTGTGAGCCGGAGTAAACTTCATACAAAATTACTCTCACCTGGTTTCTAATGGAAAAAAAAGTTTGGTTGGCTCCTTAACCTGACTGGCTTCTAAATTTTATATAAAAATATGTCAACCCTTGAGGACTGGAGTTGGAAAAGTGTTCTCTATGAAGTAGCCTTGTGAGACTCCGCTCACTTCTAACCCAAACACCCCAGGATGTAGGAATGTTTTGACTATAAGTCACTCCTTTTTCTTAGAGGGTAAAGTGTTCATTCCTTAATTCTATACACCCACACTACCTAGAGAAAAGGGGTTACTAAACCTCAAAACATTTCTAAGTCAGAAATACAGGCTTTTGTGGTCCAAAGGATTCAGATATAAAATTTAAACACACTTTAGTGATCTAAAGCTCTACATTCGCAACAGTCATCACTGCACTACAAATGACACAAAATACTTAGATCTGTCAAAAACTTTTCACTTTATTTTCTTAGACAGAAATTTTAGGAGGTGGCAGGAACTGCAGCAGCTTGGGTCCTCTGCACAGACACTCTGGTGTGAGTCTTTGCAAGATGGTCGGTGTACTCCTAAAAAAAAGGGAAGAAAAAAAAAAAAGCTGAGTTTAGCATACAAATTGAAAGAAAAAAAAAAAAAAAATCACTAAATCTAAAAAAGGTCAACTGGACAAATCGCATGGTAACCATTTGCTGTGTGCTGCTACATGGATCCATGAGCTCCAGTACACAGCAATATCACCAAGAGTACCAAAACCATGTGCTTATGACCACAGAACCTACTCCCTCTGCTTGGAGACTACATAACTGTCATGTACTATGTAGTGTGTCATTTTCCCCCAAGGGCTAGGGGTTTGCATTAAAAATAAAAAAAGTCACCATATGTGAAAGCCATCAATGTTTAAGCATGTCATGATGACAGTACTATATTTCCCTTCATAAAGTTATCATGCTAGTTCTGATTGTTTTCACTATAGGTGCAGCCATTGTTTAGGCATGTCCATTGGACTGATTTTTTGGCAACACTAGTTGCCAATGTGTTTGCATCACTGGCTGCTCAAATGCTGCCATGCATGTCACATGCAGACACATGTTGCAGATTAATCCATAGTGTTAAGAGATCTATAACTGCAAAAAAATGTCACGAGTAAGGAATATGTAGTATTGCCAGAAAATATTTTAATGAGTATTATTTAAAGTGACATGTTCTAGCTTCAGTGTTCCTTCAACTGGATCAAATATCTTACTACCATTAAATACCCTGAGGTTAGTGAGCTGCATGCAGTTACAACATCAGAAATAAATCACCAAGCTACTGTAGAGGTATAATTACCTGGTATGGAGACTTTGTGAAGATGGTCTCCTTCCAGAGGTCAGGAGTCAGGTAGCTGTAGGTCTTTGAGATGGCATCAAAGGTGGCCTTAGCTGCAAAATGAAGAACATTTGTTATTTCTGGCCTTTTTTTCTCCATTGCCTCACGCTTTAATATAAAATTATTGTAGAGCTTCAAACAGGAACAGGATGACCACATTGTGAGGCCAGGCTGCCGTGCATATGTAGCTCAAGTTGCTCTCTCTCTCTTGTAACGACAGTTATACTACATATCTAAGTGTAACTGAGCAGAGCTAAGAGATTGGTGACCACTACATAATCTGTACAAAGACTAAACTCCCTTGTATCGTGTACACTAAAATTAGGTTCCCAGTTCTAGCATACAAGTTATGGTTTTACAGATTGCACACTACTGTAAATGTTGGTAGCATCAGATCTCCCCAGTGAATATAATTTTACATAGATCTGTAGAATTAGGAGTGCACACTTACCAAAGTTACCCAGAGTAGCAGTGCAGCCCCTGGCTGATGTGTAGCAGTCGTCAATACCAGCCATCATTAGCAGTTTCTTGGGGACAGGAGCAGACACAATACCAGTACCTCTGGGGGCTGGGATCAGACGCACCAGCACAGAGCCACAGCGGCCAGTAACCTACAAGAAAAAAAGGAGAAAGTTATTCTCAAACACTGGTGTAACTCGCCGATCAGAAAGTAAACACTAGGTATGAGGCCATATTCATGAAGCAAAAAGCTGCTTTAAACTGAAGTATATTCTGCTAATTCTAATTGGAAAACTGCAATATCACATAGTTTAGCTCATACCAAGCACTTCTGTGCAGTTTTCAGTGTATTGTTTGCTTGCCCTCTGTTCGTGCATAAAACACTAGCCACAGACTCCATTCTATTTACTGTGGGCTTCTGTTTTCTTTATGGGCCCTACTTCCAGAGGCTTCCATCTTCACAGGGTTGGTCCTTGTAAAACCAATGTGCATTCTATTAGATCTTAGAAAGCATTTCTAAATGCCAGATCTCCATTTAGAAGATAGGAACTTTAGTCAGTGTCCTCCCATGTCAGGAAGTCTCTGGAAACAAACTGTATATCCCAGAGTAGCATAGCTTCTGCTTTTATTCTATATGAAAATGTGAACTACACATTTTATTAAGTAATTCTTCAAAAGAGGCTTTTTTAAGTTTAGCCACAGTAGTTCTTTTACCTGCAGTATTGGTGATACAGATGGGTCATATTATTATAATGGTACAAATACAAAGAAAACTGCAGTGCGGCTATGTATGCGATGCATAATTCTACCTATCTCCTTTCATCCTAAAGGAAACCTACACACACACATCAAAACCATGTTGAGCTGCAAATGAGAACAGGGAGACCATTTTGTTTGGCCAGCCTGCCGTGCATATTTTAGCTCATTGCTATTTCTCTCTTGTAACGACAATTACACTATTTAGACAAGCGTAACTGAGCAGAGCTGAGAGATTCAAGGTTTAATATTGCTGGGGAAAATATTTTTAGTTTAGGTGGTTTGTTTTCCATTATTGTGTCAATAAGACTGCTAGACTGTTCAAACACCAGTTCCAGTTATCTACTACTCCATTTACTAGTTCAGATTTTAGTCATAAAAAAAAAAAAAAAAAAGTATAAGAAAATGAAATCATGTCCTACCTTGCAGGGTACAGTGTGTGGTTTGCCGATCTTGTTACCCCAGTAGCCTCTGCGAACAGGTACAATGGACAGTTTAGCCAAGATGATGGCTCCACGGATAGCAGTGGCAACTTCTTTGGAGCATTTCACACCAAGACCAACATGGCCATTGTAGTCACCAATAGCCACAAAGGCCTGAAATCAAAGGGTTAAAAAAAATAATCAGTAAGCTCAAGCATCACCTTGAGGCACAGTATCTTGAAAGACATGTGGAGATATTGGATCTTTCCTTTTGCGTCTGGCATGCATCGGCCAGTAGGCGGAGTGACAGTGGCTCGCCAAGACTTCAATTTGTTCTTAGGGTGAGTGTTTAGGGGTTAGAGTTAAGGTAGTGGCAGATAAGATTTACATAGTAAAGTTGCCACTATTTTACAAAGCCTTGACCAGCCATCATCGGGCCACCTACAGGCGGCTGCACGCCACTGCTGGCAGGGACAAAAGAGGAAAGGTCTGCAATATCAAATGTATTTTTGTTGGTAAAGAAAAAGAGAATACATACCTTAAACCTTGTTCGCTGTCCGGCACGTGTCTGCTTCTGGACAGGCATAATCTTGAGGACCTCATCCTTCAGAGAGGAGCCCAGGAAGAAGTCAATGATCTCAGACTCCTGCAGCAGAGAACAGAAAGTTTAGTTCACAAATTATGATAAAAATATGCACTTTGCGTCTTTTAGAAAATACACTCCCCAGAACAATGCACATTGCAACATACACCAGTTTAGATATTAGCCTTTAATTATGGTCATAGTGTTGGAATTGCCAAAAGTTTTTTTTTTTTTTTTTTTTTTTTTTTTTAAGTTAACAGATTTCTTTATATTTGCTTGCATATTAAAATATGCTGTAATGCACCCCCACTCCTTTATGGAAAGTACATTTTTAGACTGTTACAATTACATATGTGAACAAAAATCATTTGCTAGACTCATTCCCTCAGTTTTCTTTAAGACTGAAAAAGTGTTCTAGTGGAGAATTAATACTGCAGTAATGAAACCTATCCAATGCGCAAGCAAAGTGTTAGACTAAAAGATGGGAAAAGAAGACTTTTTAAAATCATTCTTGTACTTTTTTTATACCTTGATGGGAAGGGAGAAAAGGTAAATTTCCTCCAAGGACTTGATCTTCATGTCCTTGACCAGACGGCCAAGTTTGGTTACTGGCACCCACTGAAAGAGAATAATATTAAATTTAACAACTGCATCATGACACCATACCAGACATGGCTATATACTGCATCGCTGTCCAACAAACTGATCTGGCTTTCTAACAATATTTGCATTAGATGGGAAAAATAACCTAGTATATGAGTGGATGCAAAATGTACCAATTTATTTTAATTAAAAATTACTTTAACATTAAAGGGAAATTTAATCCCTCTGTAAACTGCATATGGAAAGCCTCAAAATTAGAGCATAAGGCCACTGACTACTATGGTTCTCTAAGAAATAACTTCCTGCCTCAACACTCACTGCATCAGAGATCTCCAGGTTATAATGGGTCATGGTCAGTGCTGCAAAGCTGCATTCATCAAAATGTTCTATGCAGAAATCTTTGCTAATATTTTAGTTACAGAACAACAAAGTCAGAGGTGCTCATCAGAGAACGAACCAACCTTAATAGGTTAGTTCTATGGCCATGATAAGCTACTCTGAGAGCAACCTCTTTTAGCTCACTTGTGCCCTTCACAGGGAGAAATATCCTGTAGTATATCAGTCTGGTGCCACTCAAAAGAGTGACCGAGCCCCAAAATACCAGGCAATTCTCCCTGAACAGGAGAAACCGCAAACCCCAGACGCGTTTCGGCCTTTATGGGCCTCGTCAGTGAGGTGCAGCTGAACTCCCTAAGGCGCAGTGAGCAAGGGGTCCACGTCTGGAGTCCCCTATTACCCTTAGGGAGACTAAACCCTAAAGGTAATTTGCTCCTGTTCAGGGTAGAATTGCCTGGTATTTCGGGGCTGGGTCACTCTTCTGTGTGGGACCAGACTGATACTACAGGATATTTCTCCCTGTGAAAGGCACAAGTGAGCTAAAAGAGGTTTCTCTCAGAGTAGCTCATCATGGGTATATAACTAACCTATTAAGGTTGGTTCGTTCTCTGATGAGCACCTCTGACTTTGTTTAATATTTTAGTTACACGTAAAGGCTGTGTGTTCAATACAGTGGTCTTAAAGTGACAAGAAACTCGATTAGCTAGGAGTTTAGTCAATGGCACAGTAGATGGAGGTGAATAATGTATAAGGGCCAGACCCCTATACTTTAATGTGTCTCAACTTATACTTACTTCCTTGTCGTCAGCTTTCCCACGGGCTCCACGGCCTCTACCGCGTCCCCTACCTCTTCCACGGCCGCGACCTCGGCCCCCACTGCCGAAGCCCCCGCGAAAGCCTCCCCTGTTTGCACCGGCGTCGTCCGCCATTTGCTGTAATGGAGAGCAACAATTAGGTTTTCAAACTTGAAGCAACAACTACAAACATACAGGTGGATAACAATATTAATAAGCTAGGAAGATGGTCTAGGAAGTAACCCCTTTATCAACAAACATTATACTAGCCAAAAATATTTAGGAGCCAGACATAACATTTAGTGAGCAATGGAAATGTCCATCTGTATGTGTAGGGATATAGAGAGATAAACTGATATATACGGACATACATAGCCATATAGTTATTAGATATTGTCCTTTTTCGTTCTTTATAGATTTAGAACTATAAAAAGGTACAGACAATTTGTAAATAAAAAAGTTGACCTAAAACAGGTTTATTTCGTATATATATTGTCCTATATTGTGACTGAAGATCATTAACACAGAGCCCTAATTATGAAGTGTTCTAGAAAAAGGCAGATAAAAACAAATGTATATCTGGTCCAACAGACAATATTACTTATACTATATAACTGCACATTATGGTTGCCATTTTGAGGTATTCCCGTGTAAATATACACACAGTATATAGACCGTACTGCTAGCAGCCATATTGAGTCACTATAACATGGCCCAGGCCTTCAAGCCTTTGTCACTCAGTATGTCTTATTATTGAAATGGCCGACACAAACTACACCCCGCTTTTAAACAACCTGCCTCTATATAACCTTGTCAGTTCTCTCTGCCACCCGCCATATACTATAATACCGCGGATGTTCACGGATTAACGCGCACCCCTCTCCCCAGCAGCCATCACTTACGTGATTTCAATGGATTAGAAGGCCGAAAGAGGGCGGGAGAAGAGAAATATAGCTCTCAAAATATCGCGAGAGCTCAAGCAAACCCTGTAACGAGCATGTGAAAGGTTATGAATACAACTATTGGTCCAGCACTGTTATACCAATATACATGTTCCGGGGCTCGCGCTCTATATATAGCGCTGCTGTAACCACAGCCGCCCTTTTTCATGCGGGAGTGATGTGGATAAGGTACAGAGACACTGATTAATGGCTATATAAATCTGTTTGTATAATTTTAATAGTCTTTCCATAGTAATATTTTGTTCTTGTGGTTGAGCTTATTGTTTATGCTCTTTGAATAGCTAGTAAATGGGCAGCATGATTTTAGACATCAAAAACCTCAACACAATGTTTATATCTTGTAGATTTTATATACAATTATTCTATATTATGGGGATCCATATTCCTTTCTTGCATGCTGCTGCCTGTTACTTTCTCAGGTGGATGTGTTTTTGTTCACATTCCAATACTGTGCATCATAGTACTTCTTCAGGAAAGTTCCTGATCACAAATAGCAATGCTGCCTTAGTAGTGACCCTTTATATGCATGACATATAGCTTACACACTGCAGTATATAGGGATACCTTATTTATTGGACATCTGATTATATTTTTGCTTTTTGTCAGCCATGACTGACTCTGTGACCTTATGAACTGTAACTGTCCATGATCATGCTGATCCACTTAATAATCAGTCAGATATTGGAGTGGGTTGCCAGTTCATTCTCCAATGGGAAGCCTAGGTGGTCTCCCATCAAAGTACTGACCAGGCCCAACCCTGCATGGCCTTTGGGTGCTGCTTGGTTCCCTGACTGCAATCAAACCCAGGTTGCAGTGGTAAAAGCACTTAATCTGAACTACTGTACCCCCATTTATTTACCCTGACCCACTTATACAGACGCCTGAACAGGACATTATGTAGCCTGTAATTTATTTCAATGGAAATCTAAAATCTGTACTGCTTCTAATGAGAGAAAGCTCTCGAAAGCTTGTCATAATTGTAAAGATGCTTGTCCAATAAAAAAAAGACCTATCCTGTTATATGTGCGCATTTCTGAAAGTGTGCCCCTGATGCCTCTAGGTACCCGAGCCCAGCACGCTGGGTAAGTGATTAGAAGTTTCAGGTTAGGGTTGGGGTGTAATACCTATTTTTGGACCGCTACATGTGGAAGCAAGTGCGGCCTAATCCCTAGTCTGCAACGGCCGCTTCCATTACATCCAGAAATGCGCACATAAAACAGGATAGATCCAAAAAAGTATCACTATATACTGCAAAACCCTTAATATCTATCTTTTTATCTATCCAAATTTAATGTTGATAGGAGTTAGGTGTAAAGATGTCCCCTTTAATGGTGAACTGGCTGAATAAAGGTGCTGTAGTTATTTGAAAATGCAACGTTTTTTTTAACTTTCTGCTATTAAATCCAGGTTTGTTTATGGTTTATTGCACATTAAGTAAAGCTGCATATAATCAGCCTTTTTATTTTGTACTGCATCACACTGGCTGTCAACACTTAATGTATGGTGTATGTATAAAAACAGTCTTCATGAGCTGCAGTACTCAATTTGAAACTATTTGCAAGATTTTTACTCCTAAAAAATAGCTTTTAAACAGCATTTAATCCAATAAAGTATACAAAAGTAGTTCTATTATATTCCTAGCATGATCAAAAAACAGTCCATGTTTTTAATTAAACAATTAAAGAGAAAGTGTAGCAATAAAAATGTAACACGGGTATTTTAGCGGTTGTTTCTTAAGTTTTTTTTTTCCTATATAAACATCTCTCCTGAGCCTTTTCAGGAGTAAATTAAACTCTAAGAACATTTTGAGACCTTTTCTGTTGGACTCGGCACAGACTGAAAATTACCATTGGTGTCTTGTTGCCTTTGGTAAGATATCTGTGCCTAGAGCGTTGTGGAGCATTAAGCTTATTACCCATAATCCTTATGTGTGCGTAATGAAACCCATGCTCCTACATGTAACTTACCGATTTATAAATGGGATATTGCTTTATATATTAAGATGAATTAGATTAGCTGCATGTAAAATCTCAGATATTAATATTGTAGTAAGGAAACTTCTCCATTACAATGTATTTAGTACGATCAGGGTTGGGCTTGGTCAGTACTGGGATGAGATTCCATCTAGGAATAAAAGGAGCTGTGCCTTACCGGAGAAGGAACTGGCAACCCACTCTGTATTCATGGCAGAAACACTGAGTGCATCAGCATGGACATAAAGATGTTCTGGTCCATGAGGTCACAGTCTGAAACGACTTGGATGCAAAAAATGAACCAAATTGTTAGAATTACATAATTGAATTGTTTGGTTTGTATTTATCAATAGGACATAATGCAATATAAAGGAAATAAATGTGTAGAAATAAAGGGTTACTTGTTTAAAAAACTAACGTCCCTATTTTCCCCTTTTTGTTATAGGTCCTCTGTAGATGGCTCAGTTTGTCACATTTTGGAAATGGAAGCAACTGAAGGAATTCATGAAGATTGTCACTGCATCTGAAGATAAAACATTAATCTGATTTTTTTTTTTTTTATGGGTTTTAAAGGGATATGGAAGGTTTCTGGATTTTATGACGTATATAATATACCTGTGTATCGATTTTACTTTTATGTATTTAAGAGTTTAAAACTGTATGTCAAGTACATAAAAGTAGATACACAGGTATAGTATAGAACAAAGAACATCAGAAACCGTCCATATCCCTTTAAGAGTTCTGACTGTTGATGTTGCTTTGAAAACACAAAGGGTCTCATTCAATTGCAATTTGGCCAATTGAATAGGGCTTTATATAAGCACAGAGCATAGTTTTTTACAGAAGTTTTTAGTTATTGAAGACCTTGATTTTGGATAGAAGTTCACTAACTAAAAAGTTCTGTAAAAAAAGATGCTCTGTGCTTATATAGAGCCCTATTCAATTGGCCAAATTGCAATTGAATGAGGCCCCAAGTACGTAAGCAGTCTAACACGTAGTTGCACTTTTTAATTTAATATCATTTCCTTGTTCTGCATAGGGATTTTCCCTACTCCAATTAAAGGTTGACTCAGGAGCAGTTAAATGCTACTAGCAGTCTGATTGGCTAGTACTATAGAAGCACTGTATGCATGACCTTCAGGGGGTGGACCTTTGTAGGTGCTATTTGGAAGGTTCCTTTATAAGTAAAAACTTGAGCACTTTGTTAAATAAAATTATATGTAAATAGCCAAATATATTTAAAGCTTGAGCACTTTATTATAATTGAAATATCCAAATATGTATTTACAAGGAATGCTCCTTGTCCCTTTAGAGGCAATCTATGGGAGAGCATGGCTCCAGGCTTGCTTAAACTGGCTATACATAGTACCGGCAGTCTTATTTCTCAACTGTGCAAAATTTCTAGCTCCATATGCTTGATATTTGTGGTAGTAGGGTCTAAATGGCAGATGACATTGGTGACTTTATTTTGGCCAATAGACTGTAATCCTAACTAGCACAATAAAAAATGTATTAATATGCATGCATAGCTCATTTGCATAGAAATGCAGCGGCAACATGGCATTCCCAGGATTGATTCAGCAATAGCCTTGGACTAAAGTAATTTGTGCATACAGAATGCTTACCCCTACATCTAACCTGAATATTTACTGCAGTAAATGTAATGTATTATGTGAATTGTACATAGCAATAAAGCTTTGTTAAAAAAAAAAAATCTTGTTCTATTTGTTCCACAAAAATGCTAAAAACAAGCTAAACGTATACCCTTTCACAATCATTCTAATGGGATGTAAATATTTGCATGAAATATGATGTTTCTGCTGACTTGGGAAGCTTTTCCTCAAAGCAAAATGATTAAAACGTTTAATCTGGACTTGGCCCTGTCAGCCAATAAGCAGTAATACAGCTGTACGAGTTGTACTTACCAGCCAATTAAATCTACAGGTGTCATAGTTTGCTTGCAGGATGAGGGATATGGATGTTAACTTGGGTTGCTATCAATTCAGTCCTACTGCCAACTGGCAGTCTTTCAATACAAACTGAATAGATCATATACCGGAATCTGATTCCTACAAATTGATTATATAAAAAAAATCAAAGGCTTACATTTAAACTACAGCTAAACCCTGCGTTACGATGCCATTTTTATTGCTGATTCACAAAGTCAGTTTTTTCCTCTACAGACCTGTTTTAATGCTCCAATTTACACAATACAATTTAAAGGGACAGAGCAACAGAAAAGAGCGACTAAGTCTTCAGTTTGCAGTCACTTGAAAGTTAATACAAAAACAAATATTTATTTTGTGCATTTTCTACAAGTTCCTTTAGCCCCATCTACCCCAAATTAAAATGACCCCATTTAGGGCTGTTTAGCTTAACACTCCTATTGCCCCGAGTCTGTGCAATGAGAGGTAATCCTGCATTTCCTAAAGATCTTGCCTACAAGGTGAAACTATTCATAAAGGACCACTGAGGTTTATAGGATGCCCTTAAGATTGAGTTTATGAGCCTAATCGGATTGGATGGAGATAATTAAGGGGATACTGCAGTCAGTTTACACAATAGAAATGCTTTTGTTTCCCCATATATAAATTATATTGAACGAAAAGTTAATGACATTTAAACATGGGCTTGTGGACACCTTTCTTTTGTGTTCTGGCTTATCTTCAAGCCAATGGAAATTAAAGCTTAATGTGTTGTATGTAGTTCAGACATCCATAATGCACTTGTTTAGTTCAGTTAAGTCCAACTCTCAGTGGCACGAAGGATCGTAGCGCACAGGCACATTATGTCTGGTACCAATCAAGAAGGTTTTTGTGGCATGTCGTAAATCACGGTATAATGCGCTCTGTTCTTTGCGCCCTGTCTCTGCCCTCTCTCCTGTGTACGCTCTCTGTACCCTCTGTATATGCTATTTCTGTGCTTTCTATCTCTATGTGCCCTCCCTCTGTGCACACATCCTCTCCTCCCATCTGCACATACTCAAATACTGAGCTTGCGTGACTACTTTGAGCATGTGCGGTTCATCTGTGCACAATGTATCAACAGTAACTCCTGCGTAACGCACCACGCAGGCGTTACAAACTATTATAGTGGATACTGGACAGAAAAACAATTATGCTGATTTTTTAAAGGGAAATGCAAGTGAGCTGGATCAAGAATGCATCTGATAGAGAATTAGTAGTGTATGAAAAAAAATGATGCATGGAAAAAATACCAAAATAAGTATTTAAACACTTACCTTGAAGTTGGCAAAAATCTCTTCATTTCTGTCAGTTGAAACTTTGGGCCAACAGCCTCCAAACCTGAGGCCTGCAATAAGCGCCAAAGGTGCTTATCCCAATTCCCCCAATATAGGGGGGGGGGGGGAAGAGGCTCGCAATGAGTGCCAAAGGCGCACATCGCGAGGCCAGTAATTGGCCCAGGGGGACAGGGAGCCCGTAAGTGAGGTTGCAAGCTCTTGCTATTAAATTGGTGTCTTTTTGCGGCCTCTGAACGGCTTCCGATGGTTAAATCCACAGGGCCCGAAAGCAGGTCTCGCATCTTTAACCGCTTGCATCTTTTTTAAGCCTGTAACTCTGAAGCCCACAAGGTGGAGGGGGGACAGGCAGGGGCTGCAATTGGTGCAGGGGAAGCAGCAGGGAGCCTGTACGTGAGTTTGCAAGCTAATTTGTTATTCAATTGGTGTCTTTGCAGGCTCCAAACGGCTTCTGAGTGACGAGCTTGAAAAAAATGGCGACTTTTAAACCTGTAACTAACAGCCTGCCCCGCAAGTCACTTTTTCAATTTCCCCAAGCACACACATGTTTTCACACCCGTAAACGGCAAATGATGGAGGGGGCAGAGAGACACATGGGGAAAAGAGGGGGGACGGAGAGAGGGTTGAGAGAAAAATGAAATATCCCATCATTGTGACGGGAGGCCCCCAATTGGCGCCAAGCACTCATTGCAAGGCCTGCCAAGTGTGTGCTGAAGGCGCTCATTGCAAGGCTCGCAGAAAGGGAGAGAGAGAAGCCGTGCGTAGCGAGGCTTGAAAATGTTATGCTATCATTTTTGACAGGCAAGTCGCTAGTAATATACATTTTTCTACTAATCCGTAGCTGTTTATTAGGAAACATTTGAAACCCAGGAAGCTTACATATACCTTAAAGATAATAGGATCAAGATCGAAAAGAATGGTTGTAAATCTGTGCGTTTTCAAATACAGGGCCTTCCATTTGCAATGTGTTAAATTGTATTTGATTTGTACTTAACCTTGGATAGCGCATACAGAATATGTTGGTGCATTACAAATAAAGGATAATACGATAGGGGTAATGAGGACGAGAGGCCACAGAGGATCTGTTCCTGGTTCTTCCAAAAGTCATCACCTTGTATGTTTATATGAAGCCTGGGCAGGTGTATGTGCCCCAACCCCACAATTATTAGGACAGAAGAACAACATTTTTCAATTAAAAATATATAGAAGTTTCCTGTCTTATGACTGCATCTGAGAATCTGTAGTGTATGCAAACTTTTTTTTTTTACATGATCAAATATCAAAATTAATAAACATTAATAAATTTACCCTGACATTTGCAAATTTATTCAGCGGTTATGGCAGTTGATTTGGCATCCCTGAAGAATCCTAGCTAAATTAGCATACAATTCATAATTAGTTTTGGCCAATCACAGGCAGCTAGAACATTGTTGCGATCTCAGTTTCTGCACAGCATCATGGGATGTGTAGTCCCCATCACAAGGAGGAGCACAGACATTGGATCTCTGCATGTTTTGCTGTTGGATTGAAGGTTAGAATAGGGTTACAAATGTACTTGAATGCAGTGTTTCTATTGGTAGGTACCAGGTGCTTATGTAAGGACTTCTGGGGACATGGGAACCATTTTTGTTTTTTAGAAATAAATCTGTGTGCATAGAATGACAAACACACACCAATATGATCCCCTTTGCCGCCTCCATAATCTCTCTCGCCCTTCCTGATATCACCCTACAATCACTTCTCTCTCCTTCTTCCAATAATTGCTTTAAAAGGACCCTCTCAAACCAAAATGAAGTTGTTTTTTTATTTTCTCAAAGAGCATGAAAAAACTGGCTATATGTTGTGTTATCCATTTTCTTCTAAAGTGAATCAATCCTGAGAAATTCCATGTTTTTGTTGCTGTGCTTATATGCAAATGAGTGACTCACACATATTAATTAGTTGCTTTTATGTACTAATTAGGATTAAAGTTTGCTCGTCTGCCTCAGTAGTGGCCAAGATCAAGCAATGTTATCTGGCACCTAGACCCCTATCCCACCCTTATGAAATACTCAGAGTTGCATATTAGCATCCATGAGCTGCACAATCAATTCTAAATATTTCAGAAATGTTTTACTGTAGAGAAAAACTTCTAGTACAATGTGTAGCCAGTTTGTAATGCTCTTTAAATGAAATTAACTAGTTGTTGGGGTGACAGTCGCTTTTAATGTCCCTGGTGGTCAGTTCCATATCATGTGATGTCACAAACGCTCCGGCTCCGTTCATGACCACAATGATGCGGAACTGACCGGCAGATGACCAGCAGAGGGCCTCCTGGACCTTCCTGACCTACATCTGGACCCTCATTATGGTAATAAAATGTACTACCTAAGTGTTATAAATGTAGATGCTGGGGCATTACAGTACTCATTTAGAAAGTACCAACCTTTATTTTTATACATTTATTCTTTAATGCAGGTTTCCATTTTCTTTACTGGACTGCTTCTTGCAACTTCTGTTTCAGCAGGGAGTGTTCTTGTAAATTAATTAGATTTTTCATTAGTCCTAATAAAAGCCCTGGCAGTTTTAGCTGCCATATTCACATTGTACAGACACAATCTTCATGTGCATATAATGCTTCCCTCCACCCCAGGAAGTAGATCAGTTGAAAATAAAATGGCAGGTTTCACTGCATCATAATCTCATACAAAAAGGTAATAAATTGAAGGCTGTTATAGGCTAAACAAAAGTGTATATATTGTGTTGTACATTATAAGTATATGACTTTATAGCACTGGATACCCCACACCGTGTCTCAGGGATCATCAGCAGGCCCGGATTGTTAGTTAGTGGTGATGTGCGGTGATGACAAAGCTTTACCTTGGACACGGGCAAGGATCCTGCTGAGTAGCTATGGGCCACAATCTGTAATGGAGAGCTTGTTATTTATTATTATTAACTTTTATTTGTATCACGCCAACATATTCTGTAGCGCTGTACATGGAAAATATAATATCAACAAAATCAGAAAATGAGGGGCCCTGTTTTGAGTTTAGAGTCTTTGCAGAATGTGCTTTTTTTTCCAAAGCACCCTACAAGACTGGAAACTCGCTACTTACAATCTAAAGGGGATGAAAGGGCAGAGACCTGGGGAAGAGTAACAGATAAGGAATAACAAGGGTCAGGAAGAAAGTGAAAGTTAGAAAGATTATTATTTAGTTGGAGGCATCTAAAAGAGAGGAGTCTCTAGTATGTAATATGTTGTCTGGGCCTAGTGGTGAGAAGTGTAATCTGAAAGTAGGAAAGTCAGCTGATTTCATGGGTCTATAAATTAAATCTGAATAGGGGCAGGTGGGAGAGGGGCAGGGAGGGAACTGCTCTCAGGGCTTCAGAGAGGTTGTAGGCCTCTGTTTGCAGGTAAGACTTGGCACTGCAAGAATATGGAAAACATGGCGTGAGGGACAGAAATAAGAGTAAGAGAGGAATGAGACAGAGAGTTTAGCAGACAGGAAATACTTGAGACCTGTGAGTAGGATGAGATTATGTAAGCCAGTAGCGGGAGAAGGATGGGGGAGGAGCCAGGCAGGAAATGGCAAACAGTTGTGTGGGTATGAAAATATGATAGAAATAAATCTATGTCCCCAGATATAATAACATGCATACAGTAGTAATATTAATAAATATATGGGCCAAATATGCTTGGAAGGCTTATGGAAAGTTGTGTTGTGATGACAAAATGCGTGTCCTTGGACAATGCTTAGTAGATACTAGCCAAAATCACTACATTGGCATAGGTCAAAGCTAAAAAGGGCTATCTGGTGTAAAAACCTTGCAGTAAGTGGTGGAATCATAGCTCTCCACGTTCACTCACAGACGTTCTTTTTTGCGTTGTTCAGTCTATTCCAACTCTCCATGACCTCATGGACCGTAACACACCAGGACATCTTTATGTCCATGGTTATGCTGATCCATTTTGTATTCATGGCAGATATACTGGGGTGGGTTGCCAGTTCCTTCTCAAGTGGGCCACGGCATACAGCTCTTGGTATTCCTACATGGTCTCCTATCCAAATACTGACCAGGCCCAGCCCTGCTTGTCTTCAGGGTAGGACCTCTTGTTCCCTGACTTGAATCAAACCCAGATCACAGCAGTGAAACACTGAATCATAATCACTGGACCACCATCGAACCCCTCTCACAGACATTACATATAAACAGAAAACGTAAGGGGGATCCTTCCCTGAATTGGTTTGGCATATACTACATGACCCCCGTGAGGGCTAGGGAGATCCAGAGAAGGACACTTCTTAGTGGCTATGGGCCAAAATCTGCACAGAGGACTTATGGAAAGCTGCATGCTGATGAATGAGGCTCAACTTTGGACATGGTCATGGACCTTGCTTAGTAGATATGGGCCTACAATCTGAGAATTAAGGACTTGGTGGAAGCCAAAAAGACAAGGAATCCTTGAGGAGCAACCTCCAAGCACAGGCTCAAAAGTGCAAGGAAGAAGAAGCGCTTATGAAGGTAGAGTGGCACCTCCCACAAACTTCAGGCATATACAATCATATCTCAATGTACTGCATTGCATCTTCAGCCAGCCTGCCGCCCCCTGAAAATGTGCTGCCCTAGGCCTGGGCCTCGTGGGCCCCCTGGTATTATCCGTAGCTCAGACAACCTATTGCAGAATAGCTGTTGATCAGCTGGAAACCCATGGAACAGAAAGCCTGATGGGTTATAGCAGCAGAGACCCCGGCAGCACATGACGCTCAGCCTGTGTGTTATTGTCTAGAAACAGTTCGTCAGTAGATGGCCGTGGGGGGAGATATGATGGTGAGTCCTCCGTTACCTGCAAATACTCACAACCTTATTTCTACTTTTTATTATATATAACATATAGATTTATATTTGTTGCAGTTGTTTTATTAGAATGACAATTTGTAGTGTTTAAAACGGTGTCATTTTTTATTTAAATTAATTATTAACGTGAGCTAAAATCATTAGGAGGGTGGAAGGACTTTTTCAGGTAATTTATGCTTAAAATACTCATAATCAAATAATCATTTACTCTAAAATCAGCCATTTCTGAGACATTCAGGATTGTTTGAGCTGCATTAACATGCAAATGAACAGCTACATACTGCTAATTAGCAACTTGTATGTGCTAATTATTATCACAGTCTAATGTTATCATGGAGTTAGACCTCTCCACCCTTATCAAGCACTATGAGCCGCAAATTAGCATTCTGATCTGAACAAACAATCCTGAACATCTCAGGATTGATTTACTGCATAGAAAAGTGGCTAATACAATGTAGACAGTTTTAAGAATGATACAATTTGTGTGTGAGTGTCCTTTTAAATATCAGACTTTTACATATAACTATACTGTAGGGTACAAATTCCTTTAATGATCTGCTATGTTTAGCTGCTTTTTCAGCAAGTTCTGTCCATTAGTCCCATTGAAAGCCCTGATGTATTTAGTAACAAACGCCCTCATTCAATTGCAGTTTGGCCAATTGAATAGGGCTCTAAATAAGCACATAACATATATTTTTTAAAGAAGTTTTTAGTTAGTGAAAACCTTTCTTTTGGATAGATGTATACTAACTAAAACCTTCTTTAAAAAATATATGTTATGTGCTTATTTAGAGCCCTATTCAATTGACCAAATTGCAATTGAATGAGGCCCATAGTAATTGGGATCGAAAATCCATCAAGTTCTTTGGTCCTCATTCAATGTGAAATTTGTCAATTGAATAGTTACATAGTTACATGGGGCCCTCATTCAATTGCGATTTGGCCAATTGAATAGTGCTCTAAATAAGCACATAACATATTTTTTTAAATAAGTTTTTAGTTAGTGAAAACCTTCCTTTTGGATAGATGTTTACTAACTAAAAACTTCTTTAAAAAAATATGTTATGTGCTTATTTAGACCCCTATTCAATTGGCCAAATTGCAATTGAATGAGGGCCATAGTAATTAAGGTTGAAAAAAGACTTTCAGTCCATCAAGTTCAACCTGTTAAGATCTCCTCTGATCTGCAATATGCGGATTAGTTATTAATTAAATTATTGATTAAATAATTATTAATAGTATAGTATTGGAGAATGAATAAAGAGTTAGTCCATCAAGTTCAACCTTTTTAGATCTCTATTGATCTTTTTAATTTGGACTATTTATTATTATTGTTAATTGTTAATTATTGTTAATTGATCCAGAGGAAGGCAAACATAAAAAAAACCCCATTGAAACTTTGCCAATTGTCTCATAAGGGGAAAAAAAGCAAAATTCCTTCCTGACCCCAGAAACTGGCGATCAAATTTCTCCCTGGATCAATATTCCTTGCTAGTTATCTAGGATAGCCTTGAATGCCCTCTTTATTCAGAAATATATCTAACCCCTTTTTGAAGTTGTCTATCGAATTCGCTGTCACCACCTCCTTTGGTAGAGAATTCCACAGTTTAACCACCCTAACTGTGAAGAACCCTTTTCTTTGTTTAGGGTGAAATCTTTTTTCCTCTAACCTCAACGGATGTCCTCTTGTCAGTTGAAAATCTCTTGCTGCAAAAAGTTCACTTGACAAAGCCTTATATTGACCCTGGATGTATTTATATAACGTAATCATATCTCCTCTTAGACGCCTTTTTTCTAGCGAAAATAAGTTTAATTTTGCTAGTCTTTCTTCATAACTTAGCCCCTCCATTCCCCTTATTAGTTTTGTAGCCCTTCTCTGTACTTTTTCCAGCTCTAAAATGTCTTTTTTGTGAGGTGGTGCCCAAAATTGTACTCCATATTCCAAATGAGGGCGTACTAGAGATTTGTATAGTGGCAGAATTATATCTTCTTCCCTGGCTTCTATACCCTTCCTAATACATGCTAATATTTTATTTGCCTTTGCAGCCGCTGCTTGGCTTTGAGCGCTGTTACCTAGGTGGTTGTCCACAAGCACTCCCAAATC
This sequence comes from Discoglossus pictus, assembly GCA_027410445.1. Taxonomy (NCBI): domain Eukaryota; kingdom Metazoa; phylum Chordata; class Amphibia; order Anura; family Alytidae; genus Discoglossus; species Discoglossus pictus. Next base: position 35,947,504 of record CM050172.1, on the reverse strand, counting down.
CCTTTCAATATCTGATACCCCTAGATTTGCTCCATTAAGATTATAGATTGCTTGGCTATTGTTCCTTCCCAAATGCATAACCTTACATTTATTTGTATTAAATGAATAGGGCTCTATATAAGCACATAAGTTTTTAGTTAGTGAAAACCTTGGTTTTGCATAGAGGTTCAGTAACTAAAAGGTTCGTTACATTTTTTTGGTATGTGCTTATATAGAGCCCTATTTAATTGGGCAACTCAGAATTGAATGAGGCTCTTTGTTTTTATCTCCTCTGATCCTTGTAATTGGTGCATTGTTAATCGATCTTACACATAGCTCCCATGTTTCCTTTGTAGCAGACAGAAGCTTCTTTGCATTCAAAGTCTCATTCCATCTGTGGAAGCTGATCAGCAGAAACCAAAATGGCAGCTTTCACTGCATTATAAATGCATATAAAAGTTAAAAAAAGGCTGGATTTTTTTTTTTAACATTCGAAAAACAGAATGTCACCCCAACCGGATGTTGTTTTCAGTTTAAAGATTTGTATACTTTGTAGTAGCAGTTTTTTTCTCTACAGTAAATAATTTATGAAATATTTAGAATTGATTTTTCGGCTCCTGTATGCTAATGTGATGCTTTATAAGTGCCTAAAACCATTGGGGGTCTTTATTTTGGCCACTACAGAGACAGGCTAGCAGATTGTAATCCTAATCAGCACATCAAAGCAGCTAAATAATATACACACAAACGCAGAGCCAATAACATATAATTTCCCAGGTCTGATTCACTTTAGAAAAAAATGGATAACACAACATTGCAGGTTATTCTTAAAGAGCACAGAATAACTGAGTCCTTCTATTGTCCCCCATATACTACAATAACAAACACAGAGGGATTAATGTGATTTCCCAGGACCGTGTAATGAACAACATGGAACATTTCCTGGTTCGTGATCTATTGTCCATTGTACGCTACAGTGGTCACATGACCTGCTGTCTGTATAGGGTACACATGTGACATTTTTAGACTGGAAACACACAGCATGGAGTTCTACATTGCTATATAAATTGCTACAAACAGTTTTACACAATAATGCTAAAGAACCACAAGGCCCAGGCCTAGGACAGCATGTTTCCAGGGGGTAGCAGGCTGCCTGAAGATACCAGTGCAGTCTATAGGTTTGACTGACACTTTCTGACATAATGTATATGAATATAAACACATGTAACCCTATAAATGAGGGGTTCCCTGGTGGTCCAGTGGTTAGGATGCAGTGCTTTCACTGCTGCGATCTAGGTTTGATTCCAGTCAGGGAACCAAGAGGTTGCAATACCCTGAAGCCAAGCAGGGTTGGGCCTGGTTAGTACTTGGATGGGAGACACCTAGGAATAACAGGAGCTGTGTGCTGTGGCCCACTGCAGAAGGAACTGGAAACCCACTCCAGTATCTGCCATGAAAACCAAGTGGATCAGCATGGTGTGTTACAGCCCATGAGGTCATCAAGAGTCAGACATAAAACCTCAAAATGCTCATGATTTTTTTTAGAGATATTTGTTACAAGCATATCTGCGTTTCCTGGATTATGAATGCATCTGATAGAGGAGAATTAATAGTGCATGAAAATACAAAAATAAACATTTAAACACTTACGTTGAAGTTAGCAAAATGTCTTGTAATTTCTGGCAGTTGAAAATAAGGTTTAACACTCCCTCTAAACCCAGGCTAAATTAGCATAATTTGTTTTGGTCAATCAGGTTAACTGAACTATTTTATCTAAACTCTGGGGTTTCTGTGTGTGTTGCAAAGCAGCCTGGGATATGTAGCGTGGCACTATTTTAGGTGCTATAGCACCAGGACAGCACAGACAAGTAGCAGCAGGGAGTCATATCTCAGCAGTGACTTGGGGGCTGACATCACTGCTCTCCTATTCGAGGAAGAAACAGCAGGTGAATAATAGGTTCAAATGGATCCCCTGATTGATGCTGCATGCTGATTGGGGGGATAAGGGGCCTGTGTAGACACCCCTGGGGGCATCAACATGATCATTAGAGGAATCTTTAGATATTAATAAAATAAAAATGTTTTATGAGATGTGCTGCATATATATAGCCTGCTTTTTGCCCTTAGAGTGCAGAAATGTATTAATCCATGAAACTTAGATATGTCTTTAAGGGGAGTGTTTGTGTGATGGGGGGAAGCTGAGAGACAGGTCATGTTTTTGTTTTTTTGTTTTGTTTTAGTTTTTTTTTTAAGAACAATCAAATACAACAATAAGAGATTAAGGGACATGAAAAAAAAAATCTTTGTTGCATATAAAAATGTGTCACAGTGTGATTCTTTTTTCAAAAACGGTCTCAGAGGCTTTTGGGGGCTTTCTCTCTCTCAACCAATGAGTATGCTTTCTGCATTTTCTATTAGTTTCAATGGATTTTAACAGGTCTTACCCAATAATTTGTCGTAAAAAAACAACTTTTATTATGTTTTAAACATGATCTTTTAAATGCTTGAAAAGAAAAAAAGAAACAGTTGTGTTCCATGTAGCTTTAAACAATCAGTCCTGGGGTGGCCTGTGGTGGGTAGGTCCCCAGGCTACAGAAAAACAAAAAAAGGCAGCATTAGCTAGAGCCCCCAAAGAGCAGGGCCCCAGTGCACTGCACCACTGCTAGATTTGCCCCTGTAGTACATTGTCCCTTTAATGACTATGGGCCTCATTCTAGTACGGCCGCAGCCGCTGCGGGGCCGTAAGGACCGGCCGCAAGCTTTACGGCTATTCTATTCCCCTCCGGCCGGGGACTCCAGCAGGCTTGCGGCCGGCGCCTTGCTATCTCTTGTGGCCGCTCGCGCCGGAGGAAAGCCTTTGATCTAAAACGGCCGCAAGGAAATCAGCCGTAAGAAAAGCCTGGTTGCGATTCTATTGCTCCATGAACCCTGTCTGCAAGGCTAAAAACGAGCCGCAGCTTACTTGCAGGAAAAAGGTCCCGCTAGCACCAATTAAGCACATAAAATAGCTCAAATAAAGCCATCCTGCACTTTGCAGAGTCTATAAAGTGATATTCGGTGTGAGAAAAAATAGCACATAATTACCCTATACTCAAATCCGTAAAATATTTTTTTTTATATATATACGTAAAATATCCATGTAAAAAGTCCAGAGTGCTTGGAGCACCTCAGACACGCCCACGCCGCAGCCGGAAAATAAATAGTTAATGTAAACTCGGGTTTGGGCTGATGTGCAAGCTTGAGAGTGGGTTTCTTTTAATCCTCATGTCCCCCAATATGATCCCTGGCATTTACAGAGCTGTACAGTGCAGGCTTGAATTTATTTTTGCGTTTTTATATTTCAGATCTTACGGCCGGTTTCAAAATATGCGGCCGGCCGTAAGAGGAGATCCTTGCGGGGCCGTATAATAGAATCGCGAGTTAACTGAACCCCCGCAAGGAATCGCAGCCTTACGGCCGATTTACGGCCGATTAATAGAATGAGGCCCTTTATCAGGAAGGAGGCATAAAATTGTAGGCTCTAATCGTTCAAAATTAATTAAATATTAAATATTACAATTATAAATGACTAAATTATAAAGTATTTAGTAGGATTTTTATTTATGATAATGTACATTACAGGGATCCTTTAACAAATTACTTAATTTATGTAAAATAAACAAACATACACATCTGGCATGTTTAAAAGGCAAAACTTAGGGAAAAAACTGTCCTTCTAGAATAACAAAAATACATAAAGTTTCTAGCGCTACCAGGAATTCTGGGTATTGATATGCAAATGAGGAATAGTACACTATATGAATTTTGTTCTACTTAATTAAAAAGTCTGCTGTAATGCTTACACCATAGGGTTTTTACAGGTAATGATATAAAATTAATTTTGAAGAAAAATAAATCAAAATTATAATTGTTGCTTCCAGCAGATATTATTTTCCAGGGGCCCAGGGGGTGAAAGAGGATATATCGAGAAGGCTATACTATTTTTTTTGTCAGGTGTAAGTTTCCCTAAAATAGCCACTACTGGGAAGGAGGCAGACATCAGGACAACAGACACATTATAATATACACTTATGATTAGAACTTGTCATTGAGTTATCACTATACAAATATATTTCTATTACAATAAGTTCTGTTTGTGGCCAACTCTACTGGAGTTCTGTGTAATTAGAATTAGCCTTAGTCTTAAGTCTTGGGGTCTTACCAGTGAAGAAGCTAGTGTATGGAGCCCCCCCCCCCCCCCCCTTTTATTTTTCTTCTTTTGCTTTGTTCAGTTGTTCTTGGTTCGTCGTGACCTCATGGACTGTAACATGTCCATGGTCATGTTCATCCACTTGGTTTTCATGTCTGAGATACTGAAGCTAGTTGCCAATTCCTTCTCCAGTGGGCCACAGCATACTGTTCCTGGTTTTCCTAGGTGATCTCCCATCCAAGTACTGACCAGGCCCAATTCTGCATGGCTTCCCAAATCATAGCGGTGAACACACCAGATCCTAACCACTGGACCACCAGCTGTGCCACTGGGCCTTACATATACAGTACTTCTCCATACATCACTTGTTTCTATCCTCAGGCAGCTGGATATGACCAGGATATATTCACAGAGATACCAGGACCGGACCTTCTGTGCGCTATCTGTCATGGAGTCCTCAGGTGCCCCGTGATGATTGCCTGTAATCACATCTACTGCAGGAAGTGTATACTGCAATGGCTAAAGAGGTAAGTGGGTGGCCAAAGTTAAAGGACCACTGTAATGCCATGACAAGAAGCCCTGGTTGTTTAATTATGTATTCATCATTAATAAAAGTCACATGCAATGATTTATAGAAAAAAATGTTTAATACTAAATTCACTTTAAAAAAGTATCAACCTCTGGTTGTTTGTCTCCACCCTGATAAGGTCATCAAGGGGAAGACACATGTCGTAAGGATTTTAAGAACAATCTGAGAGGCCGAACAATTATTTATAGCCCCCCCAAACACACACACAAATACTATTATCAGGGGAAAGCACTTTAGCACAGCAAGTCTTCAGCCAATGGAGAGCATTGTGTTGACGTGACCATGTTCTTGGAATGTAGCACTGCTTACTAGACAAGGCCAGCTCCCTCCTCTGACTTTATATTGAACAGAGACCTGCAGCAAATGAGTTTGATCTTCAAAAGTATTTTTTTTATTGAATAATTGAATATTATGAACAGGGCCATTTGGGTGATTTCTGTTATCATTATGATTTTAAAAGGAGTCAAACAACTATGTGATAATAAAAAAAAAAAAAAAAAAAAAAAATATATATATATATATATATATAAAAAAATAATCAGTAGTATAGTACATTATAGCCAGAGATGACACTTTCCTACTAGTCTGAACCTGCCACTCTCTGAAAATCTATTTCCCTAGGTTTAAACTTCATTGGCCAACACCTCTGAAATTCACAGAAATACAGTAAAGATTTACTTTGATTTCCTTTTTATAGGAAATCTTAATTTTAGCAGATTTAACATGTGCATGAGGGTTTCCATGTTGACAATCCCCAGGCTCCAAGCATGTGTTGGGGGAAGAAGGTTGTTGGCAAATGCTAAAAGCTTAACCATGTGGACATGAAATCCCCCTCCCTCCTCCCTGATCTCCTGAATAGTAAAATAAATAACAGAACACCCCCTGAAGGATCCAAGCCAACAGTTTTGAGGACAGCCAACGTGGAAGCCCTCAACCACAAGATGCATCCAGTGCAAGTTATATTTAGCATGACACACTGAATGGTATAACTAGCAACTATATTTTCACAGGCAGAGAACATGTCCATGCTGTAGGTCGCCAGTGAAAAGGAAAATGTTTGTCCTGATGCATAAACTAAGGAGGCAAATCAACCGCCTACAAGTCAAGGTAATTATACTGCAAATAGCAAGAGAATACAATGCAGAAGGAGAGGAAATGTATTTATATTATGGAATATCTTCACAGATAGTTTTATTTTCACTCTAATTTTGTTTTGCATACCACTGGTTTTTATTGCCCCTACAACCTCTAATAACACATTGTCCCTCTCTCCTCACCCACTAATTCACATAAACGTATCTGTTACGGCACCATTTGCAAAACTATCCCACTCTGAAAGCCATGTACCTCTCCTGCTTTCACCTGGGACCAATCCCCTCCCTGCCCCTCTCCCACCCACCCCTTCTTGCTCTTTATTTATAGTCAAATCCGCAACACCTGCTAATTAATCCTTATTACTCTTCTAAAAGACACACTGTCACAATGTTTCCTCTCACCTTCTTCTTCATAACCTCCTGTCTGTCTCTCAGATTCTCCTCCCCATTTCCCCCACATCATGTATCCAATGAAATAACCATTTCACCTTCTCTCATCTCCTCCCCCTTTTTTTTGCTCCCACAAGCTCCTCTCCTTCCTCCAGTCACTATTTCCTCCATCTCCTACAGCTCACAAGCAAAAACGCTTCTGTAAGAAGCACTCCCATCTCCTATCCCTTTCACTTCTCCTGCTGGCAGCTGGAGATATATCTCCTTATCCAGGCACCTCACTCATTTAAACCAGCTATCAGCCATGCACTGCCCCAGGATTGCAAATACCAAAACCCTCCACAACTTAATACCTATCGCCTGCCACAAACCAACCTCTTTGCCCTTCTCCTGTGCACTCTGGAATGCACAATCTATCTGCAATAAACTCATTTTCATCCAGGACCTATTCACTTTGAACTCCCTCAATCTACTGGATCTCACAGAAACCTGGCTCTCTCCTTGAGACACTGCCTCCCTTGCTGCACTCTCCCATGGTGGTTTTCAATTCAGTCACACACCGCGACCTGGGAACCGACATGGTGGTGGTGTTGGCATATTACTTTCCTCTCAGTGCACAACATACCAACTATTTCTTCCCTACAATGTTCATCTTTTGAAGTTCACACCATCTGCCTTTTCTCACCCATCTCTTTACGTGTTGCTGTGATCTATTGCACTCCTGGACCAGCCTCTCAATTTCTTGATCAATTTGCCGCCCGGCTCCCTCACTTTCTCTCCTCCAACGTACATTCACTCGTTCTTGTCGACTTCAACATTGCCATCAACACCCTACCTCCTATACTGCCGCTAAACTACTTTCACTCACCTCTTCCCTCGGCCTCTCACAATTGACAGATTCCTCAACTCAACATGATGGACACTCCCTAGACTTTATTTTCACCCATCTCTGCACAACCTCTAACCTCGCCATTTGCCCACTACCTCTATTTGACCACCACCTTCCATCCTGTACTACATCTCTCTCTCACTGCCCTTCTTCTATCCTGGTCACCATTACCCACAGAAACCTTCATGCACTTGGCCCACAACACCTTTCCACTGTGTTACAACCCCTTCACAGTCCCCTTACGGATCTCTCTTGTCCTGACACTGACACCTCTCAGTACAACATGACTCTCTCTTCCACCCTTGACACTCTGGCCCCCATAACCCCACACAGATGCCCTTGCTCTTATCCACAACCATCGCACACCACACAAACACGATACATCCAGAGGTGCTCCGACACTGCTGAACAGCTATGGAGGAAATCAGCAGATTTCCTCCACTACAAGTTTATGTTGCGCTCCTACTTCTCTGCCCTCAACCTTGCCAAACAGCAGTATTTTACTTCTTTTAATATGTACACTGTCCTCTAACCCCAAATGTTTGTTTGCTACATTCAACATTCTCCTTCGCTCTTCACCACCTTCGTTCCTTCCTGTCTCACAGCTGAAGATTTTGCCAGCCATTTTAAGCATAACATTGTAAACATTCGTAACAAACTTGGACCACACACTCCCTCCTCTTAACTAACTGGTAACACCCAGTCTTTACCCTTCCCTAAGCCCACAGCCATTATGCATTCCTCTGACCTTGTAACAGAGGATGAAGTATCCAGCCTACTATCAACCTCTCGCCTTACTACCTGTCCTTCTAGATCCTATTTCATCACAGCTTATCTCTCCCCTTTCTACCACACTTACCCCTGTTCTCACACATCTCTTCAACCTTTCCTTAAACATTGGCACATTTCCATCATCTCTAAAACATGCCATAATTACACCAATTTATAAAAAACGCTCATCTGACACTGATTCTGAAACTAACTACCGTCCTATCTCTCTACTTCCCCTGGCTTCCAAACTGCTTCAGCGGCTTGTCTACAATCGCCTTACCCAATTTATCTCCACCAAATCCCTTCTTGACACCTTCCAATCCGGCTTCCGACCCCAACAGTCCACTGAGACAGCTCTGACAAAAGTCACTAATGACTTGCTCACTGCCAAGTTAAAGGGTCACTTTTCTATTCTACTTCTCCTTAATCTCTCAGCTACCTTTGATACAGTTGATCACCCTCTACTAATCCAAACTCTTCGCTCCCTTGGAATCAGAGATACTGCTCTCTCATGGTTCACATCATACCTACAAGATTGAACATTTAGTGTCTCCTTCTCTGGCACCTCTTCTTCTCCTCACCCTCTGTCTGTTGGTGTACCCCAAGGTTCAGTCCTAGTCCCCCTCCTATTCTCCATCTACACATCCTCCTAATAAAATCTTTTGGACTTAGGTAACATCTCTATGCAGATGACACTCAAATATACCTCTCAGCACCTGATTTATCCCCCTCTCTACTGCCATGTGTTTCCAACTGCCTCTCAAGCATATTTTCCTCGATGTCTGCCGACCATCTCAAACTCAATATGTCCAAGACCGAACTACTAATCTTCCCACCTTCTACTACAGAGTCAATTCCTCACATCTCTTACTGTCAACAATGACATCATCACTCCCACCTCCCAAGCCCGTTGTCTTGGGGTTCTATTGGACCCTGACCTCTCTTTCATTCCTAATATACAGTCACCAACAAAATCTCGTCTTCTCAATTTAAAAAAACATTTCCAAAATACGTCACTACCTTACACAAGACACAACTAAGATTCAAATACACTCCCT